>JABFQA010003014.1:0-10325 GCA_022817065.1 Probaryconus sp. ZL-2020
GAAGGAAGGCCGGATATATGCCATCTGGTCCTGGAGCTTTAAAAGCGTCGAAGGACCCTATCGCTGCCCTCACCTTTTTCACATCCACCACCTTCGCTGCTAATTTCCATTCCTTCCCTCTGCTCACACCTTGGATCGGAGTCTCCGCCTCTCGTGTACCAAAGGTGATATCTGGGAAGTTCTTTTCCATTAGCAGTTCCAGTGTGTCCTTGGGTGTCTTCGAAAAGGTACCCGCATCTGTTTTCAAGAACTTCAAGCATCCGTCCATCGAGTCCGACAGGATTCTTGCTAACTTCGCGGTGTCTGATACAGTCTCCGTCTCAGAACACATCGTGGTCCACGACTCCCTCTGAGTTTTCCTCAGAAGGCTTCTATATCTCTTACAGCTTTCGCTGTACTTCTGCCAGGCCTCCGCTCCAGCTTTTTTTGCCCTGTTAAAGAGTCTTCTGCTTTCTCTTTTACAAGCTTCCAGTTCCCTCGTCCATTTGGCGACGCCAGTCCTCGCTGTCACCCTGGTCAGGGGGCAATTCTTTTCATATGATACCACTATGGACTCTCGGATCACCCTTTCGGTGTTCTCAAGCTCCACTGCGGTGCCATATCTTCCTTTAAACCCCTCAAGTCTGGTCCTGAGTTCATCCCTGAACCCATTCCATGCTGTTCTCCTGGGGTTTCTTTTCCACTTAGTGCTGGTCCGCCATCCGGATACCACAGCTCTTATGAGCCTGTGGTCTGATAGTGATGGTTCCTCAGAAACTCTCCAGTTACTGATTTTCCCTTTCAAATTCCGATTACATAGGGTGATGTCCAAGACTTCTCGCCTATTACTCGTAATGAAAGTTGGCTCGGATCCTTCGTTCAGAATCACGAGGCCCTCCTCTTGAATGAAATCCAACAGTGTTTCTCCTCTTTCGTTATCGTCGGTACTCCCCCAGACGATGTTGTGAGCGTTAGCATCACATCCGAGGAGGAGATCCAAGACTTCTGTACCACAGTGCCTTGCCAGGTTCCGTACTTCCTCCGGTGGCGATGCCACATCGTGTGCGCAGTAGGCTGATGCCAGGATGAGTTTCCTGCTATTGTCCTCGGGCTCGACGCTAATTGCCGTTAGGTCTCCCGTGGATATTTCCTGAACTAGAGTTGCGTCCAGGTTTCTTGTAACTATATATATAGGCCCTCTGACGTCCCTCCTGTTCACTTGTAAATAACTTACCTGCGGTACCCAGGCCCCTAATTTTGCCTTTGTACCACCATGGCTCTTGCACGAGCGCCACAACCTTTCCAACCCGCCAGGAAGCCATTTTCCTGGCTAGTAGGTAGGTCGCGTCCTTGCTACAGTGCAAGTTAATCTGCAAACTTTCTATTCCGGTCGTATTCATAACATCGCGGTGAAATTAGCCTTAACCTAATTAGTTATAAAAACATAATTAAAAACTTACCCTACAATTAGTCCTGGAAGATGACTTCACGGGTCCCAACGTAGGCTCTGTTGTTCTTGGCCTTGAGGTGGTCGGCCGATCCCTCGTCCACGCCCAAAACCAGCAAACTCCCTCCCGCAATTTCCTCCCTTTTGTGGAGTTCTGTCCCTTTTGTGGACTTCTGGGGGGTGAGCCCGGGGTTCTGTCTCTCCATGAGTTTGAAGAGGACCTCCACGGGCTTTTGCGGCGGTGGCATCAAGACGGTCATCTTCTTCCGCTTGATGAGCTCGCCAGGGAGTACTAGCCTCACCTTTCCGTGCTCACCAAGATCAATCGTCGGGATGACGCTCCTCAACCATTCCTCCGTAGCCTCATCGGCGCAGATGAACACCGCCATCCCGCCTTTGAGCCTCGCATCCTTCAGGCGTGGCATGGGGCTCTCCTCTGGAACCTCCACCATCACGTCCATCAGCGTAGACTGCAGGGCGTCAAACGCAGCCACGTCGATCCGCTCTCCAATCTTCTCCCCAAAGGCCACCATGACCCTGGGCAGATTGGAGGCAATGGCTGCAAAGTCCGCTCTCTTCTTCTTGAAGACGGAATCAAGGGCCTTTGTCCTGGGTTCCGCCTTCTTTGTCCTCTTCTCCACAGGTTTGACCGTAGGATCAGAGATGCTCCTTTCTGGTTTCCTTTTTGAAGTTGAGCTTCCAGGTTCCTCCGGACGGGTTCCAGCCCCAGCCGTGGATTTCCCTGGGCTCTTCTTCGAGCCAGACTTCCTAGGTGGTGGGCGGGGAGGGAGTTCCCTTCCCTCAGCCTCTGCCTTAGCTTTTTCTTCCTCGTAGCGAGTCCATAATAGCCTCCGCCGTTGAGCGCCACTCATAGACACACGAGCTGGAGTCGGTTGACTCCCAGCCGATGTGCCATCCCTTTCTGTCTTCATGGGTACTGGTCCCATAGTTACCTCAGCGGTGCTAGTGCCCTGCTGTACGTTTAAATTTTTACTTGAATCTGCCATGTTAATCCCACGAGCAGCTGGGGAAAGGAGGTCCGCCCACGCAGAGCCCCGCATACGTGGGTAAGGCTACTTACGATGGGAGGTCGCCAGGTATCCCAAAGGAACCGTTCATGACACGACTCCCCCTGTGCCACGCATCCCTCAGCACGGTATCTAACACCTTAGATTGGAGGTGCAGGCTTCTGGCCCCATGCCAAGAAGCAGTACCCGATGAGTGAGCTGCACCACTGGCTCATCGAGGGGTTGCTTTTTTGTGACACAAACAGCCCTAAACCTCCCGGAGTCGCCTGAGGGGGACGAAGTCAGAGCCTTCCTCCCCCGCGGGCGGAACCGACCGTACACAGTAGAGGCCGGGTGATGAGATTCCGATCGCACCCTTCCCTGGTCGAAGCACAGATTCTCCTGTGCAGTCAGGCGAGCTCATGGAGATGCCCGTTCATAGAGCCCCCTTTGCCCGGGCAGCTCTCGGAGTTCTCACCCCCCGTGAACCGTTCTGTTTAAGCTCCCGAACCACGACAATGTCCTGCAACCCCTATCGGGAGGAGGGAAGACAAAGGAACGTATTAAAATATTATATTTAACCTAGAAATTGAACGTAAAAGTAAGTAATTATAAAATAAATATCAGAATTCTGATTCAGATGAAAATGGATCATTGAAATCAGTTATTATGTGGCGCAAGGTAAGATTTATTTTATTTTATACATAATTACCTGAAACTTTAATATTAAGTAACAAAAATTATATTGTAATCCATATCCTATTTTTTGTGCAGTATTGGTCTGATGCAAAAACAAAAGCTAAAGATAGATACATGAAAAATAGTAGATCAAGAAAACAAACTGGTGGTGGTCTAAGTAAGGAGAAAGAATTAACATCTTTCGATCAAGCCGTTTTGTCCCTCATGAATGATGCTGTAATTGAAGGAGACACGCAAGTGCTAGAGAGCCATGCTCCATTTGCTCAAGAATAGATTCAGCAGGAAAATGCTAGTGATGAAGAATACGACGAAAATGAATGTTTTGCCATTGAATCTGAAGATGATCAATATGATAATGTAATTGACGTACCAACTGGTAACAATTATATTTCTTCTGCATCCATGAATAACATAAATCGTACTACTGCTAAGAATTTTCAAGACGTACCACAGGTATTTAGAATAAAAACTGTAATATATGGAATATTTAATAGCAATGTAAAAGTAATGTAGACATAACAAACGTATGTCTGAATTATGTGACAAAACATCCTTTGCAATTACTGTTATTTTTAATTTTTTAAATACCTCTTTTTCGTTTTCAGCAATCATTGAAGATGTCATATGAAATAACAGACGATGATGGTTCTGTTGGTAATGTGGAAAACATATGTCCAAATAATGGAAATAATCAACCTGTTATTTCACGCAAAAGAATTTTGAGGAAACGTCCTGCAAGACCAGCTGAAAGATTAGCTGATGCAGCTGAAGAAAATATAGAAATGCAGAAGAAATTTCTCAACGAAAATCTGCAGTTGAAACAAGAAGAATTACAATTGCAGAGAGAAGCCGTCGACCTCCTTAAAGATGGAAATAGCCAATGTGCCATTTCATAAAATAAATTAAAAAATTATAACTTCAAGGATATTTTTTGTTATAGACACTCTCGAAATTGACAGTATTATTTTGTAATGACATCAAGGAAAATGAGACATTTTATTTTCAATTGTGATTGCACACGTAGGTACTGGGATTATTTGTTTAAGAAAAACTTTTTTTTTAAGGACTGATGATACGTAAATGTCTGGTATCGATTTAGGGTAAGCACTCGTAGTACAAATGTCACGCATTACGACATCATTGAAAATTCAGTCATGTGAAAAATTAGGATTGAATTCTCAGTACCGTTTTGATGCGTAAAATGTTTAGCAACCATCGAACGCCTTTTTGCAGATGCCAGATTTGTAATTGCAGATAATATAATGTATAATTTGTTTTCAATTTAAAAAAAATTTATGTAACAATTTTATTTTTTGAATTCAGTTCGATAAAAAAAATTGTAGTTGTGATTGCACGTGTAATGTTGTGATTGTGCATGGTGCTGTGATTAACTCTGCAAAAGGATTGTTTCAAGGACTAATTGCAGATATTATTATAATAATGTTCAAATAATTTATGTATTGTTACAACGTTATTTATGAATCATACAAATATATAATATTTAAGTTTTTAATTTAAGTTTAATGAAATAAAGTGATGAAACATGTAATGGGGAACTCACTTGCAAAACTAAAAATAATTATGATTATAAAGACATTTAAATATTTCTCGTGATCGACAATTTGTAACGAAAGAAAAGTTAAGCTCTTACTTAATTTAAGCAGTTCGATAAAAAATATTGCAATTATAACAAAATTTTCTTGTATGCAATTTAAATGTAATAAATAATTCTTTATTATACAAACCTTTGTATATCATTCAATACAACCCTTTCATTAATGCGAAATTGGAAACATGGCGGTCATTGTCGAGAATTGGTTGGGAATAAATAAATATTAATACAATCATGACAATTTGTATGAATTTATTCACTTGTAATATAACAATTTTGTGTATTTAACATTATAATTTAATGAACAATATTTTTATTACAGAAATTATATTTCGTACATTATCAATACGGTATAATGAATAAATAAAAAAAAATAAAAGATAAAGGATGTCCTGCTCTTTATCAAAATGAAATTGAACAATTTTTTGTATTATTGCACAGAATAATACAAAACGTTTTTTTCGTAAAGAAATGTTTCCATAAGCATTTTACCGCGATAAAGCGTTTACAACTTGTACATTTATATACATTAATTTTTGCATATTTAATTTATAAATTATTTCTTACATTTGTCGCAGAAAAAATTGCTGCTTATCACAGAAAGACGTCACAGAAAAATATATTGATTATTACAAAGAGACTAGACAATAATAAATTTTATAAAAAGAGTGACTGCAGTAATCGTTCTCTCAATTGTCTACCAGCATTAACATTATCATAATCAATATGAAAATTGTTAATTTCATTTATATCATTAAAGATATTGTCAACTGGTTCATTGCGATGAATTGGCTCGTTATTTTGCAGCGACATGTTGTGTAAAATAACACAAGTGTTAACTATCTTGGAAGCAGTTGTTGGTGTATAATGTAAAACTCTGTCACGATGTAAACATCTCCATTTCATTTTTAATAATCCATTACAACGCTCAATTGATGTCCTAGCCCTAATAAATAACTGATTAAATAATGCTTCCGGGGATTCATCAGCAGGATTGTTAAATGGTGTAACCAGCCAGGGTCGATTATAGTACCCAGAATCACCTGCGAATAGTGAAATAAATATTAGTTTTGTCAATTTTGTTAGTTTTGTTAGTTTTGTTAGTTAAATTAACAAGGCTTTCAAGCTATAAAGGTTGTTAAGTTTGTTTCGTATATTACATTTTATGGGGGGGGGGTATTAATTTTTCTGTATTACATTTGTTTGATTATGGGTTTGAACTAGAAATAAATAGTTCAACAAATCAAAATGGAAATAAAATTTAAACTGAAGACAGAAAGATAGAATTTTAATTTTAGTACTTACCAAATAAGTGGAAAAATTCATTCGGCCATAATCTATAAATATTTTCTACTGAATTGCTGATGGATGAAGATTTCCATATATGAGAAACGTGGACGCTTCCTGGAAATTTGGCATTCACATTCATTATTCTTAGATTGCTATCACAAATCTGAAATAATGTCCAATTAATATTGTAAAAATATTCTTTAAATAAAATATAATAAATAAGTGAACAATTTCAGTTTACTGATAATTATTAAAAAGTTGACATTTAAGTAAATTAATCGAAATAATAATTTGTATTTATTAAAGTAATTTACCAATTGCACATTAAGGGAATGAAACCCTTTTCTATTAACATACACATGTTCTGGATACACATCATGATTATCTTTAGGTGGCACAATTGCAACATGGGTGCAATCTACGCAGCCAATAGCAGAAATATTGAACCGATCTCTGAACCTAGAAAAGTTTACACATTTTATAAAAATATTAAGTACAATAGATGCTTCAAGTAGATAAAATAGATATTGTTAATACAGGATTAATCTCTACGTAAATAATTATTTCATTTTATCTCTTATTACTAACAATACTGTACAAACTAGTATACCTGTCTCGAATGTTTACTAATTCCCCATAATTGGAAGGAAAATGAATCCACTCATTCATTACTGCTGCTTGATTAGCTGCATTTATTACTTCATGCAGACATCTGGACACAGTTGGTTGGCTTATTCGTAAGCATCTGTTTTGCCCAATATCTATTTGATATGATCCACTAGCCATGAATCTTACAGCACAGAGAACCTGGTGGTACGAATAACAAGACAAATGAAATATTTTCCTTTCAATTAAAAAATTACAGTTTCTTATTTGAAATTATATAAATAATTTTAATGAATACCTTTGTACGAATATCTACAGAAGAAATTCTTGTTGCATCTACCATGTACGGCTGGAGAACATTTATGAATTGTTCCATAACATCTTTATTCAATCGAAATATTTGTTTAAACTGAATATCAGTTAATTCAAAAGCATCGTCACGAATGTTGAATTGTCTATTATAATTATCATTATCCAAATAATTCATAACTTCAGCAGCATTTATGAGGAAATTCATCTGTAATATAATTGGTGTATTTAATTATATATTCTGTCATTCATTTATGTAGATAAACTTAATAACATTACTGAAAGAGTACTTGGAACAATACTTTTACTATAGATTTTTATATTTATTTAAATATAAAAAGTCTTACAATATTTTTTTCCATTACTTACTTTTATAATTCAGAATAACAAATTAAAAATTTACATATTTCTGTAACATTACATATTTTTTATATTAGTGATTAACATTTCAATTTTTTTCAATTAAATTATTTTCAATTAAATAAAATAAATTATACATTAAAATTATGACATAATTATATAAAACCATAAATAGTTATTTTACATTTATTTACTTTTCCCTTTATTTCAGTGCAAAATATATTAATTAATCCTTACGTAATAACTAATTATTGATCCTAAAAACTGTTGATTAATTTTAGCACTATTTTTTGCACAAAATTATTTAAACATTCACATTGCTTTTAAATTTACAAGATAAATAAGATTTTTCGCCACCATTGAACTAAAAATGACAGATCATAAACTTAGCATTAATTCTTGAACAACGTTGCCACTTCCACTGAGCGTTAGTTTTACTAACGTAACGCGAGTGATTATTTCAAGAATTGACCCCAGAAGCATTAATTAATATTGTATGAAATATAATTTGAAAAAATTAGTTATAATAAAGATTTATAATAAAAATTTTTTTTATTATATTTTTTTTTATTTTTTTACGGATACATGTAGCTATTTCGGGAACTGGTCAATACTGCCAACTTAAATTCACTTCTAACTAAAGTAAAAGGGAGCCAATAGTGGTGCCGAAAACTTTTTCAATCTCTGATGACCAACTCAGAGAAAATGAAAAAGATAAGCAATGAAATAGAGGGCGTACTGAAGTTATTTACAGATAATTCAAGCAAAATTGTGGCGCTATTGTCGCAGAAATATGAAAAAAGATTTTTTAAATTTGACATTAAATAATTATTTATTTAATAAGGAAATATTGAAAAAGTTTTGATGATAAATGATTTATATTAATGAATTTAAATTATTTTTATAAGCATTTGCAATGAATTATATAAATGCGATTTGAAGTAATATATAATGCATGCTAAAATGTATTGATTGTAAGAGATAAAGAAAATAATATGTAACACAAGATTTAAAAAATTGTAAACAAATTTTACATAATTGTAATAGAATTTATAATTTTATTTATAACATGAATGATTTTTCAATTCAGAATGATTTGAGCTGTAGCAGATTTCGAAAATGTACGAAATTTTTAACAGCCAATCAAAATGAAGGAACGTGGTGCGAGAAGGATAGATGAAAAATTAAAAAGTAACGTAAGCCGTAACAGCGGTCGATAAAGAAGGATAAGGTCTCTGACATTACCGTCAGAGGGCGTTCCAGTGGCGTATGTAATTGTCATTGGGATCACTTTCTTAATGTCATCTTTGTTGGTTATTAAATGGCACGTTTTTGGAGTTATCTGTCTGTGAAAGAAAAAAAGAAGATTTATGTGCTGATTTTGTCCTCGAGGGTGGTTATGTGTTCGTGTTAACCTGGATGTACTCAAGTGCGAGTACTCTAGCTGTATGACAGCGTTACAGTGTAAACAAAATCATATGTGAGTAATAATTTAATTTACAAGTTTGATTTACAACCCTATGAGAAAATCCTACGTAGAATCCTACGTGGTATAAGACGAAGTATCCCACGTAGGATCCTACTCCAAAATACTACGTAGGATACTACGTAGGATCCTACGTAGGATTCGAAGCCAATGTGGATCAAACTGAAAATCCAATTAGACAATAGAAGATATGATCCTACGTAGGACCATACGTAGGATGCTACGTAGGATACTACGTACACTGCAAAAATAGGAACTTTTATATCGTCTAAAATAAAGACACCTGTGTCTAACATGAAGACAGTAGGTGTCTAAAATCTGATATATCGTCTTAGGAGGAAAATGTCTCAGGTTAAAAGAGTATTATTAAGAGACACCGAAACTGGCTAACATTTGAAGAAGATATTTTCTTTGACTTTTTAAATAAGTCGAATAAAGAAATACACTATTGGTGACTTAAAATAAGACATAGAATTCGTTGTTAGTCATTCCGATGACATGACATTAAAATTCTTGGGGACATTAAAAATAAACGAGACTGTAAAGTATAAGACGCCTTATGTATCTTGGATCCAAATCTAAGATATAAAATAACCATGTTATTTGCTGCTTGTAATATTTATTTAAATTTTATACACCAATGTAGGAATATTAATAATAAGAAAAAAATGATTAATATTCTTTGACTTAATTTCTAAACATTTTTGTAATTAATTTTTCATTAATTTATATTGCACAAATATAAATGCAATTTATATTGCAGTTTTCAAATGTTTTTAATTATGAAAAGATAAAGCGAGGCCCATGATAAAGATAGAAGATGAAAAATATATCGAAAGTCTTTTGTCTTTTTTGTTTTACACAGATAACCTATCAATCGGATCAGAGTGTTTTTTATAATATAAGTATCGGTGCGGCGAAGTAGATACGAATAAATTAACATCGAAGTGCTTCCTATTTTTTTTTTTTGAATAGTGAAAATGGTGCAAAAAACTATTTACTGTGTCATTAAGGAACGCTGTAAGAAAATTATATTTTCTTCAGATTCTATGCAATCTGATTCTGACAAAGTAAAGAATTCTTTAACTGCAGCTTGTAAATCGGATGAAATATTGCAAAGTATGCTACAAAACAATTATATCGTTTTACAACTTTTTGACAAAGATATAGATTGTTACTGTGACATCGACGAAAGTGAAGAGATACCTGATAAAAGTAAAGTACACGTTGTGTTAATAAAAAAAGAAACTGAAGCACCTCAACTTAATCTTGAATATTTGTCGTGGTCTGATGTGCCTGTCTTAGATGATAATAGTAGCGTAAAAATTGAAGAAATAAGTTGTTCTTCACAGCCTAGCATTATGAACAAAGATATTGTAAAAAATGAAGAGCAGGTTGATAATTTGCTTATCCAACGTGTAGATGAAGACGTAACTGAGGTAATTATACAAATATTATTTATATTATGAATTTTGTTACCATGATAAAATTGTAATAAATAACTTAAATAATTATAAGTGTAACAACTTT
>JABFQA010003015.1:0-10324 GCA_022817065.1 Probaryconus sp. ZL-2020
AATAAATGTTGTCTTATTAAAAAAAAAAAAAAAAAATAAAAAAATGTTTCTCAAACAATACAATATGAAACAATTTAAAATGATTTAAAAAGATCCTAAACAAAAAGAAACTCACCGCAAGATTGTCGTGAGAAACGCTGCCGCCTACTTTGCGAATTTCTTGCATACTGCCCCAGGGCCTGGCCCCATCATTTTTGGCTGGCGAAGGTCGCACAAAAAGTCCGTTTGAATCCGCAACCGATTTGAAGTCTTCGATGCTATTCCCCAATGATTTGGAAACACTTATAGTCAATTGCGGCACGCAGAGGAGATTTTCCTGGCTACGGAGTTGCTCCATTTTCGAACCAAAGCGCGCGTCCTTGTTCTGATGACACACGAGCATGGAACTGGCATGGTCGTGTGCTACGAAGACAGATGGCCCGCAGGGGCAGGTGGCGAATGCGCGCTCCCCCTCTTCATCTGAAACGTCGTTCGCTCCCTCAGAATGCGCCACGCGATTCGGCGCGCTCGCATCCCCTTTGCTCCTCTTAGCCGCTGCAAAACCCGTCTTTGGGATTGGGTCGCTCGCAAGCTCCGATGGGCCCCCGGCCCAGCTCCATTTTGAATCGGTTATGGCCCTCACAGTTAGTCGAGAATCCATGGGATCCTCGTTTTCCGCACCATTAGTCAGTTTCGACTTTTCTACTGGATTCTGTAACGAATTAACAAAATATTAATAATGACGAATGTTTGAAAATGATCGTCGATTATTAAAAATTGAAATTTTTAAAACTTCTTCATGAATATTTTAATTTCAGTTTTCCAAGAAGACAATCAAAGATAATCGTCGTTTATTGATTTGTACTTATAATACTTTGTCATTTATTCAGAGAGCGAGAGTCTTAAGACTTATAGTACTAATTGGTGACAAGTTCTGAAAAATACAATCAATAAGTGTATAAATTATGTAAAGATTTAATAGCTGTAAGGATTATTTTATCCAGTGCTATACCATTAGCGATGGTTTATACAGTCTATATACTGTTGTAAAATTTCCCTTTAATTACATAATACATTATTGATATGAAATTTCAGAAACCACATTACAAGATTCGATTTTGCTATCATAATGAATACATATTTGTTACAATTTTTATAGAAACGTAATTAAATTTTATTAATCGGTTTCCGATGAATTGCACAATTTGTACGTTTGTATTATTGGAACCATTGATGATTAATATGTCGAGGACATATTCATTCCATAAGAATTCATTAATTTTGATACATATGCAATAATTATAAATCATATACACAATGCACATATGTAGATGATACATAAATCAAATGTTTGATCATATAATCATATAAATTGGTAAACGATCCTATATATAAATCAAATACGTCACATATATTTATGTTATTTTGTAATCTATTTATAGTTTTATATACTGCGTACATGTGACACATGTATAACATGCATAAAATCTAACAGTCTATTTATATTGACATTTCAACTATGTGGAGTTTTTTCTCCATATACACCCCTTGTGTTGAAAAGTTGCAAGAAACAATAACTAAAGGTGGTAAAGTCAATTCACATGTCATATACGATTGCCTATCGATCTTGTATGGTTTATTTATGAACCTTATATGGGTCAAACACGATTCGATTGGAATTCCGTTGAATAGAAATTATTTAAGGAATACTTAATAGATAAATGTCATTCTGACCCTAAATATTGCGAATAAATAATGTGAGTGCTAAAATTAATTTATAGAATTATTGATCCAATAATTTTTCTATTTTATCTCGCAGAGAAAAAGTTTTATATTCATGAAATGGAGAATGATTTTGAAAATTTTTGAAAAACATTTTTCATTATTCAAAATGTATGTTAAATATAAATCAAATATAAGTTGAAAAATAAGTTAATGTATCTGTATGTGATTAATATTCATCTCGTGTATAACGACTAACATCAATAAAAGTTCTAGAAAAACTATGTAACAGTAAATAGATAAGTACTAGCTGATCAAATAAGTCTGTTAATTTTTTATGATGTGCTTATATAGATTAATATGTAACTACGCATACATACGTATATATAAATATATATATATATATATATTTAAGGAAACCAACTATTAGTTAAATACTGTATTTTATTTACCAGAAACAAATTTCATTATTCAAAGAATTATCTTTGAATAACGTTAATGAATTCAAGTTTAGATTAGTGATAGGTGTATTACAAGTATGTAAATAATCCTCTTAATTTCGTTTTTCTATTCTTTTACTTTGTACATATATATATATATAAGAATCTAATTTGCATTCAAAGAATAAAACAATTCATATTTCAAAAGTTGTTTATGTATGTTTTGTGTAATATACTAATGTTAAAACAACATTTTTAATCATGATTTGTATACAGTAGAAATTCAAGTTATGTTATTTATGGATCATTAATCAAAATATTGAATCTATCACATCAAAATTTGTAATCTTTTATTTTAATATTATAATTAATCTTTACGTAATTATTAATAAGTAATTTGTCAGGACAAACCTGTATTAAAGGTTGTAAATGTCTCAAACTTGATTGCAAAAATCCCCGGTTGTAATCGGTCAGGTTATTGCCATCCGAGTGATTCTCATTGCCATAGTCGTCCTTAAAGCCTATGCCAGAATCAGAATTGCTGGAATGTGCTGTCGAAGTGCTGACGTTACTCGGTTGTGGCGAAGAAGTTTCCCGATGGCGTCGTCCTTCGTTGAAAGCAGCTGCTTCTTCGTTCAACGTTCCAGAAATATACAAAGTCTGAATGGCACCGATTAAATCATTGCACGTATCCGGGAATTCTTGACAAGCGTTCATATCTGAAGTTTTCGTGCAGCTGAATCCAAAGACGTTACAGATGCTGGAGTGGACCGCGTGCTCCGTTAATTTAAAATAAATAGTGAAAACATGGCACGAATTCGATATAATGTCATCTGTGTCTTTAGCAGACTTTGTTAAAATTCCAAAATATTGTTTGTCTTGGTCTGAGAATGAACTGCAAAAAACGATCCTGTACGCTGGATATTCCGCGATCACGCAATTTTCGGCATTAGTTAATTTTATATTTGCTACGTGAATCGTCAAAAGCACAGTCGTTGGATTTCTCTTTTCTGCTCGAAGTCTTTTTATACACTTTCTCAAAACCTGAAATATAAATATTATTTTTTTTTTTTTTTTTTTTTTTAACAATTTGTTAATTACTGTTGTTATAATTTCATAAAGTCTCTTATAAATTTCAATATACTGAATTTGAATTCACCTGCATCATCGAAGAAGGATGAAGTTGATTAGGAATATCGATAGTGCCTAAATAACCGACGACGGTTCTATGTACAATTTTCTCCGTGTCCCTTTTATGGAAGAGAAGAGGAGGCGGAGGCGGCGGCAGGATATTGGCAGCGTTCCAACGCCGGTGGAGACTTGAATGACCACATCGTATCTTCGGACGTGGCGCAGCTTCTGCAGCCGAATCGAACATGGCACCGCTGCGAAGATCCCGCACGACTTTCGCGACCCTGCATTGCATCTGCGGATTACTGCCATTGCTGGCGCGAGTCTTGTGCGAATATTTCGGTTTAGACCTGGCAGCCACTGATCCCTCCTCGTCGGAAGAATCGGAGTAATAATTCTCTGCGATCTGCAGCCTCAGCACACCTTGGGAATGACCTATCAGTCTCACCACGTCGTCGTGGGGAATTTTACTGACATTCTGACCGTTGACTGCAACTAAATAATCGCCCGCGCGAAGACCAGCTTTTTCGGCGGGACTGCCTTGAACGATACAGCTAAGAATGCACGGCTGTTGTCCAGAAATCGTGAATCCGAATCCTTTTGATCCGCGAATCAGCTCCACTGCTCTTACCCCATAATTGACTCGTTTTTTCTTGCGTCTGTTATGGTGCATATTTTCAGTTTGTTGTTTTTACTGAAATAATAACGTTATGATAAGTTTTGATATAAACATTTAAAAGAATTTTCTGTGTTATTAAGTTAATAATAATTGGCAAACGAAAGGATAGTCATTATCAACGTCAGTGGGAAAAGAATGCTTTTCGATAATTATTTAAATGAATTTCTTCAAATATAATGTTCATTGTGTTAACATTTTTCTAGCTTTTTGTTGTGAAACAATTTTCACTTTTATATTACAAAGCACATGTAAAGTATGAATACGTGAGCTATCGCACCATATGCGGGAATGTAATTGTATACTATGTAATTGTATTGTATTCAATGTCAGAGGCATCCAAGTTTACAGTAAAAGTAAAGGTGTATCTTTTATGACTGTAATATAGTAACTGTAGCATTCACTTTGGTTGTCATGACGACAAAAAATGTAAAGAATACAAACTTAACTCTTTTAATTAGAATGTGAATTAACGGAAATTAGACTGTTTGATCCACGGAAATAGTAACAAGTTTCATATGACGCGTAAATAATTCTAATAAATAATTCATTAACATTTCCTTCGTTGATATAACAAGTAAAAAGAAAAAAAGTAAATTTACCGTAAGTTGAATCAAACTTTACATATCTATGTTTGTTTCCATTTCCAAACAAATTCTTACACCTGAAATTACAGTTCGAAACATCTATAGGCATTCTACTGATGACGTTCGGTTTGACAGACTACCTGCTGTCAAAATCCATATCTCACAACATGAATCGAAACTTTTATACTAAAGAATAACATATTACTTAAAATGTTAAAGTCCTATTTCATTTTAAAGAAGTTTCTGAAATAAACTATTAAAAAATAAATTATTATACAATATTAATTGTTAATAAATAAATGATTACTACAAAATAATTTGCAAAAAATCGGCATTGCAAAAATCACAAATGTCGTTTATAAATTATTAAAAAAAAACTCTTTTGATCACCGTAAATAACTCGAACTCATTTTGTACTTTTCCACTGATTTAAATAAGGGCAAAAATAAAAATCACAAAAACCCATCATTTCAAATGCAATGTCAATTTTCGTCGTGACATACTTTCACTGTAATGTGCAAATTGAGAATTTTGTCAAAATAAAAGGAAAAAAAAAAAAAAAAAAAAAAACTATTTTCCAAGAAAAACGACGAACTGCATCCAAGTGACTTTCTATCTTGAGGAATGCATGCGTCTGTTTTGTTTTCAGTCGATAGTTCACGATGTTGACTTTCGTGCATTCCTAAGAATCAGAGTCACCGAGCCCAGAGCGCAACAGTTAGGAATGCGACGAAATAAACAAGGAGCGCGAATTACCTTTTTCGTCATCGTCGTTGCTTGGTCCTGCGATAAGGAAAGCAGCACAACGCGTCCTTTCAGGAATGCCTCGCACCAGAGCAGCCTGGGGCACTTGAGTGCATATTTTCGTTTACGTTCCAACGCGAACCGGAGGACAACTGGAGAAACTTATTCCGGAATATATAAGCGCGAAAAAAGAAAAGGCGCAGGGAAAGGAAGCTGCTGGCTGCTGCATCTGGCTGAGAGAACTCTCGATCGGTTGCGCCCCACTCGGGCGCGGGCACCACAAACTTTTCAAACTCTCTGCGAGAGTCGGCGCAAAGTCGCAGGACAGGAGGAGAACACTGTGCAACAAGTGTGAAAGGAAAGGAGAGGGTGCACACAATTGCCAAGGTGGAGTTGAACGCGCCAGACTGGCGTCCAGTTTACATTCTAAAGCCACCTGACGGAGTCACCCGGCACTAAGGGTGACACTCTTATTAAGGGCTTACCCTGGGCCCTTGTCAGATTCGTAGTTTTCTTGATTATCGATGTTCTCTCATTGCTTTTGCTAATACAAGATTCTTCTCTTTCCATCGAGCTGCATCAACATTGATTCAATCGGGTGTCAATAGTTTGACAGGTGATGAATCTTGACAGAATGTTTGATAGTCGATTCGATAGTGAATTATGATAATTTCAACGTTGTTTGATCTTGATAAAGTTGATTAGGTGTTCTGTCGATATTGATTCAATGTTGATTAAGGAAATTTACATCAATAGGATCAAATTGTTTGGTATCTGAAAGAAAAATGACATATTTGATCATTAATTTTTTTTTATTTATAATAGACAATGTAAATACATTCATAGTACAAAACCTTATTGTATATGATGTTATTATATTAATAATTTTGTATTCTAATTTTTCTTATTATATATCACTTTTTATAAATTGTCATTTGCAACAATGGAAATGTACAGAATACTATAATTTTTGCTTTGTAATTCAACTAAACCTGGAAAAAATCTAATTTTCTGTGAACTCTACAATTTTACAAAAAGGTGACTTAGTAATGAGATTTTTTTCTAGTGGATCTTCATACTTAGAAGATACTTCTTTCTTAATAAGCTTTCCACTTTCGTGTAACTCAATATCCCTTTTTAAATTAGAATAATTAAGAAATCTTCTTTCGCAAATAAGACATCCGTATCGTCTGACAGTCGAATGTTTTTCACAGTGTCTCTTCAAATTTGAAGTTGTGCGAAATTTTTTCTGGCACACTACGCACTCGTATGGTTTCTCATTTGTATGAGTTCTTATATGACATATCATATGATATTTCTTGGCAAATAAAGCGTAACAAACAGGACAACGAAATGACCTTTCATTTGTATGCGTTTTTGTATGAATATTTAAATAATTTCTGGTGGTAAAAGTTTTTTGACAAAGTTCACACTGAAATGGTCTTACTTTCGAATGAGTTACCGAATGTTTCTTCAATGAATTGATTTGCGAATAAGTATTTTCACAAACTTCACATTTGTATGGTTTATCATTTAAATGATTTTTCACGTGTCCAATTAAACTTTTTTTATGCAGATAAGCTTTGTCACATAAATGACATTGAAAGGGTTTCTCCTTTGTTTCGTGTAGTTTAATATGCTCATTCAACCTCTTTTTAACAACAAATGATTTTCCACAAATTTCACACATAAAAGGTTTTTCATTAGTATGCATACTAGAATGACAAACTAAGTGATATTTTTTCGCAAATGATTTTTCACAAAATTCACATTTATATGGCTTTTCGTTTGTGTGCGTTCGTAAGTGACCAACTAAATTACATTTTTTTGCAAAACACATTCCACAATAATCGCATTGAAAGCGTTTTTCTTTCGTGTGAATTAGATGATGTTTATTTAATATAGGTTTCTTTGTAAAAGACATTTCGCATAGGTCACATTTGTATGGTCTTTCATTTGTATGAGATCTAATGTGACATTCTAACAAGTATTTTGATTTCATTATTTTTGCACAGAACGTACATTTGTGTATTTTTTTTCCTGTTTTTACATCATAAAGGACTGGATTTCTTTTGCATATTGTTGTTGAATGATGTATCAATTTTTGTTTGTTTGTGAATATTATATTGCAAAATTTACAAAAATAATTTTTACCTCGTATATGTATTTGTATGTGTTGTATTAAACGTTTCTTCTTGACAAATGATTTGGTACAACAAAGGCATCGGAATTTTTCTTTTGAATTAGTAAACAATTTAAGTATGACCTTGGGAGTAAACTTTTTTTCAAATTCTGAATTATTTCCGTTAATTTCAATCTCAGACATTTTTTTCCCCTTCTTCTTATACGTTGAAATAAAATGTCCTAGAAATTATTATCTTTTACAATTTCTAAAGATATTTAGATATTAAATTTCTGTTATTATTAAATTATAAAATATTATACAAATATGATGTTTACCTTATCAACAGTAGCATAACCTTTTTATACTCATTTCGATATAATAATAAATTTCGTAAACGATATTACTTATTTTATTTTCTCAATAATAAATAACGATTGTTCACAACTTTTTTTTATAACGAGAAATTTAAGATAAAGACGGTTACTTCTGTTATTTTAATTTTTTTTTGTAATTATTGTTGCAGCGATATTTATATACCGGTTCTGTAGGAGTGCACGACAAATCTGTCAGCGACAAAATCTGTCGGTGCTGTGATTGGTCGGTTAATTTTTGGATCATTTTTCTATTGGCGTTTGAAAATATTCAATTTGAACCGACCAATAACAAGCAGCCGACAGATTTTGTCGATGACATTTAATGTCGTTTCCCACACGTTGGTTCTGCGCAGTTCCGTTGGTTCTGAACTGCGCGAACGATTCTGAATTTTATGGAACTTGATTTTATTTTACGATTATAAAAAAAAAGAATTATTCTTTAAAAAACTAAAAGTTTAATTAATAAATCATATAAATTGTTTATTTATTGATTGTCAATAATTATTTAACAAGTTTCGTAATGAATCGAATGAAAAATGTTAATTTTTACAAAAATATTTTTAAATAAGAGCGGGAAACTACGAGGCGGCGTAGAGGGCGTCAGTACTTGCGCGGCGCAGTTCGTGGCGTCAGCGCGCCGTCTTCTTCAGTCGCTGGATTTTCTTCATGGTGATCGGTCGGGCGCGTGCGTCCAGTTCTTTAAACAGTGTTGAAGGTGATATGGAAGTAATTTTATTCTTTTTAAATAAGTTTTAAGAAGTGATTCGGTAGTTAATTCATTGTTAGTGTTCTTTAAAATGTTCGTTGAAGTGATTTTTGTGAAGTGCAGCAGTTTTTAACGATGTCCAACGGACGCCATTGAAATAAAAGTAAGTCTCTATCTAAAAAGTTCATTCTCTTCTTGTTTGTTTGTTTTGAGGTCAAATTTTCATAATAAATAAGAACAATTAAACAATTATTAATTGCTAATAATTTAAAACAAATATTATTTCATCATAATAACACATTTATATGATATGAGTTTTTTAACCTTGATGTAAAAGTTTTTTCAGCGAAAAACCGTTACACATTTTTTCATCTCTAAGAAAAATGTAATGAACAGAATAAAAAACAGTTAAATCTTTTCTTTTTTTCTTAAGTATATTTTTTGTTTAATTAGAGGTGAAATCCCCAATTCTTGGAATTAAAAATCAATAAAATAATAAAAAAACAATAAAAATCAATTCGTGATATATCTGTCTTCGTCTCTCTCGTCCTTGTTATATCTAAAGAAAAAGAGAAAACATCGCGAATATTGGGAGATGCGTGATGTGTGTAAATCCAATGAGTTAGAGAGAAGTGCGTCTTCTTCTCTCCCCTCTTTGTTTAAGTCACCTTGTATCATCAACAGAGACGCCGAAAGTGCGTCTATTTAGCATATTATAATGATATTAACGTAAATAAAATATTATTTTTTGAAGAAAAAAATTATGAATAAAAAAATTAAATTAATAAACAAATTTATTAATGCAAAGTATAAAATAAAGATTAATTGAATTATGATTAATTAAAAATTTTAATTATTGAAAATAAATTTAATTAATTAATTAATTAAAAAATAAAAATGTGTGTTGGAAATTGTTCAGAGGGGAGAGGGGTCATTGGACTGATTAAACAAGGTGAGGGGAAGTAATTATAAGGACGGAAGTAGACGGCGGATGACCGGAAGTTTAACTCGGATGACCGGAAGTGATCCTTAAATGACCGGAAATAAACTTTTAAAATCTGTAAGTTGACTTCGAGTGACCGGAAGTTGAGTTTTAAAGACTTAAAATCGACTTCGGGTGACCGGAAGTTGACTTTTAAATACCGAAAATGGGCTTCTGGTGACCGGAAGTGGATTTTTAACGATCAAAAATCGACTTCTGATGACCGGAAGTGGACTTTTAAACACTGAAAATCAATTTTGGGTTAACGGAAGTAAACTTTCAATTGTTGAAAATTATTTATAAATACCGGAAGTCGTCCGCAAATTACCAAAAATTGATTTTTTTTTAAGTAAAACGGATTTTTTTGAACTAATAAACATAATCCTAATTTAAAATAAAAATTTATTACGTCATTTTTGTGATAGAAAATTTATAAATTGTTTTAAAAGTAATTGTTGTGTGCTTTCAGGTGATCTAATGTATAGGATTCTTAGGATGGACATACAGTGGACTTGTCGCGGTATCATTTCATCACAAAAGGCACATTTTGGAAGGCAGAAAACCAACGGCGAAGCAATCATTCTACAGTCAAGATGTGAGTATACATTTTTGTAAAATTATTACATTTATAAAAATAACGCAAATTTACTGGTTTTACATAAATTAATTTTTTTAATATGTTCTTTTTTTTTGTTTCAGCGGTAAGTCTTTGAAGTCCAGCATTTGAAGTTGTTCAGGTATCCAGCACCGAGTGAGTTACATTTATAATATGATTTTTTGAATAATACCAGCATTATTGTTTTTTAATATTTCTTAGTGTTTGTGAGAGTGTGTTGGGGGGGGAGGGGGGTGTAAAGT
>JABFQA010003016.1:0-10321 GCA_022817065.1 Probaryconus sp. ZL-2020
TTTTATTTTTTTTTTTTTTTTTTTTTATTTTAATATTAAACAGTAAGGAAAAGAATCTTTAAATATGAATGTGTCTAATCAAACAACGTCCATACCTATTGTTAACGTTAAACATTATTTTACACTATTACTAATCTTTGGCAAATCCACAAAGCTTGTGAAATACGTACAAAAAGTGCAATTTGGATTGCTCATGAGAAAATATTTGTTGGAAAATTCGTTATCGCTCTTTATATATATAATTAATTAAATCTGCCTTTCAAATAACACGAATTCGGGAATACCGAGATATCGGTATTCAATGTAATATTTATTAATTGCGAAAAATTTAATTTAACGGATCAATTTAAAATAAATGTTAAAAATTTTTCCTTTTTGATTATGCGTGATAAATTCACTAATGTTCCAATTCGTGTTATTTAATTTCGTTAATGATATTCAATAGCTTTTTAAGAGTTGGCAATTTTTGGTAAATTGTAAAATCTAAATTTGTCGTTGTAAACTCGTCCTTTGTCGAATCACAGGTATTTGATAATATTGGGATATCGATTCATTATTCATAATAATGCTCTCTGTGGTGTGTCACGTCAAAGAGCCACCGTGGACCCTCATATGCCTGTTTAGATTGCCACTTTGACTGAACCGCAATAGACATAATTTGCACTGGTACGGCTTTTCTCCTGAGTGAATACGTAAATGCTTCGTGAGGGTCGAACTGTCTGAGAAGGCCTTTTTACAAAATCGACACCTGAAGAAAGTTATTATTATTTTTTTAAAAGTGTTTTTTTTTTTTTTTTTTTTATATTTTTTGCTACTATTATAGCAAAGTAATAAATTATAGTATCTTTAAATTACAAGCAAGACTTTTTTGTCGAGAAATTACTCCATACCTGTAAGGACGCTCTCCTGAATGAGTTCTCATGTGTGTCGTGACGGAACTACTCTGCGAAAATCGCCTGTCACAAACTGGACATCGAAATGGTTTCTCACCGGAATGAGTTCTAGCGTGAGCTGTTAAATTAGCAGCTTGACTAAAGGCTTTAGAACACGCGTGGCACCTAAAATTTCATTTCGTATCTCAATCAGTTATAGCTAAAATATTAATTATTATATTCTTGAATCTGAAATTCAATCGACAGTACGATATTCTTCCATTATTGCAACATCATAATGGTCATAATACCTTCGACGATTTTAAAAAGTAATTAATTTAATTATTAATTATGTGTATTTTTATATTTCTTGTATATTTGTATGTTAATGTTATATTCTTATTTAGATGAACGATAAAATGTATACCTAAATGGCTTTTCTCCTGAATGAGTCCTGAGATGAGTTTTAAGGGTACTCGGCCTGGCATACGTTTTTCCACAGATTCTACATAAATTTGGCCTACCATTATCGTCCTGGGTGACATTCTGTCCGGTACCGCCGATGCAAAGCGAATGCTCTCCCGATTGCAGTCTCGTGTGAGGGTGCGAATGTGGATGCGAATGTGAGTGAGAATGAGGGTGCGCACCGATGAGGCTATTGGTTGGGGCTTGATTTATCCTTGTCTGTGTTTCCACTGGGTTGTATTGAGGGGCGGGACTCAGTAAAGGCTCGACACCCCAAGCTGACGAATAACTTTGCTCGTACCTATTTAATCATAAAATAATCTACACAACGCCATTTTAAGATGGTTTCCCCTATTCCCTTATTCTATTAATTACATTTCTTTTTCACGTTTTCACCTTTATTTTACCCCTTTGATAAAATTCAATTCTCCTTTCAAAATCACATCTCCAATTATATTTATCCAGAATTTTAACCCGTTCTGATGAATTTTTACATTATAACGAACGCATTTGTTAATTCTTTTATTAATATTCAATAATAATGCTGAGTTATAATTTTCATAAAAATGACTGAAAGTATCGCCGAAGATTTGACGGTATAACTTTTATATAATTCGACAGTACGTCTGAAATGATCGCTTTCAGTTTTAAAAACTTTTTTTTTTCATAGTTTCTGTGAGAAAACTGAAGATTTAAAGTGAATGAGTACTCTTCTTTTTTTTTTTATTTTTTTTTTTTTTTTTACGTCAAATTAACCGGTGCCGATAATTTCGGTGCGAAAGAAGAAGAGTGACGAAAATAATTGTCTCGGTGTAATAAACGAATAATTGAAACGAGAATGATTAACGGACAATGACTTCTCAAATCGACACGCAAAAGAGAAGGATTGCAAAAAAAAAGAAAAGAAAAGATGTATGCGAAATCCCCTTCGCGTTACATTATTTTAAAATGTTGTTCGACGTATCATTTTTTAATGGCGTAAATTTACAAGATACACTTGCTTCTTGATTCGACGCGGTGAGTTATGTTGCCGTGGCTTATAGGGTCGCGTGTGCCACGACGCAATAATTCACGCCGCGGAACTTCTGCGGCAATGATTTAATATTGATAGCCCAATGGTTTTAAATGGATTAGCAATTCAATTAATTAGCTGAATTAATGTATAAATTATTCCAAAGGCTATTAAATTGAAACGCGGGGTGAAATTTCGTATCATTTTCTTTTTCTTTTACACTTATGTAATTACTTTAAATGAAATAATGTAATGACTTTAAATGAAATAATAAAAAAAAAAAAAAAAGTATTTTCTGTTCCGTTTTGTATAAAGTGGTGATAAAAATAATTTCTAAAATTGTAGAGAGAATCGATATAGAATTGCAAAATAATCGTCGATGATTTCAGAATGTATTGTAGTGATATCAATAGCATTGAAAGAAAAAAAAAAAAAAAAAGAAAAAAAAAGGGAAATTGATGTTTTATTAGGTTCTAAACGAGCGATGCAAAAGAAAAGAATGAATTGACTTGTAAGGGCACGTGCCCATTGAGACGCGGGTATTGGCGATTTTTTGCAAAGGTTTCTGGCATTAAAAATGTCATCGCACTCTAAAACAGCTGCTCGGCCCTCGGGCCATATGTGGCCGGGTGCCCTTGCTAGCTCAAATTCGCCGGATCCCTTGCCGAAATATCTCACAAATCTGATCTTTCTGCAGTAAAAAGAATACAAAATTAAAAAGCTGCCTTCCGCGGTCACCGAACTTCACCGGCGCATTTATAAACTTGTTGTTTTAACGCGCGGCCAATTTATATGATCTTCATTTATTCATAAATAATTGAAATCTTACTTTTAAATACAAACAGGGTGAATTATACGAGGTCTTTCGACGAGTAACGAAAAATTCCAAAATCGCCTTTTTGCACATTTTCGCAAATTCCCTAAATACGATCTTTCGTAAAAATAATGTTTCGCTGTTTGAAATGAAAATCAATCTTTACGATAGAATATAAGGGAATAAAAAATAGTCTCTCTCACGAGTCTCCTGTTAAAATTAAACAGACATAGAATACTGTTTAGTTTCAGCGATCGATATCAGAAAGCAGTACGCGTGAGAAAAAGTAAAAGTTAAGCAATTTCGAAAAAAAAAAACTACTACTTTACACTATCCATCGGTTGAAAAAAAAAGGAATTAAAAATTCATCTTCTAATTCTGAAAAAGAAAAAGAAAAAAGAAATTGTCTACTAAACGACAGTAACACCAAACCACACATAAAAGTGCTGAATTAAATATCTGCAAATACACGTAAACCGTATGAATTTAACGACGAGATAGATCTGGCATAAAAGTTTCGTGAAAAAAAAAAAGAAGAAGTGAAAAAAAAAAGTTGCAAGTTTACGTACGTTACAACAACCGTGCAAACAATGCTAAGCAAACAGGGCGACTTTAATAATTCCAAATGTTGATAAAGCAATGTGGTCGTCGAGTCCAATCATCCAAAGTCATTCCGTCTCGATTTTCATGTCAAATGCGATGAAATGGCTTTTGTTTAACACGCGTGACATCGTACCGAGTCCTTCCCTTTGTTGACTCAACGATGGCTACCGGTATTTTCTTGAAACACGCAGAGCTCGGTTCGGTTAATAATCCAACACGACATGAAAGTGATCGTCGAACTAGCACACATACTGTTATTATAAAGCAGATCCAGCGAGATTCTTTGAAATGATTTTTTTTTCTTTTTTTTTTCATTTTTATTTGCCCACATCAAACCGATCGAACAATTACTGGCATACAAAATTCTGTTAAATTACCTGGCATTGTAACGCGTTACAATCGATGCAAAGAATAAAAGGGGTTCGAATATTCTAAAACTATATTTCAGATTAGAATATTTTGTTTAATGGAATTTTATTTTCCTTGCCAATGGAAAATTCTTTCAAATAACATTTTTTATCGTAAATTAAAATAACCAAACCAAACCAAACCAAACCAACCGTTTGTATAGAAGAAAAAATTTTCATAATCAATATAAATAATTTGGGAACGAGAGGGTTAGGTTTTGAATTTCAAAAACACGATGAATTCAATTGAATTTAAAAATATGCCGAATTCCATCGAACGATTTTAAGGATAAAAATCTTGTCGACTAATACGTAATTTCTCTTTGCCCGTAAAAAGTTGAATTTTGATTTAATGGCATTACCCCTAAGTTGGGCATAATTCTTTATTGGCAGTAAGAATTTATTCCTCCTTCATATCTCAAACATTTCGTCGTCCAATTATATCTTTCCTTTCTTTTTTTTCTCTCTCTCTCTCTTTCGTCTCTGTCTTTCGTTGAACTCGACTTCTTTTTTGCAAGCAGACTGAAAGTGATCTGCACGAGGCAACTAGGTGACTTTATTCGACGGAAGCAGCCCAGTAACCGCTTTAACTCGCGCCAAATTACAGACGATATGACAACAAGATGATCGAGAAGATCGACGTCCACCGATACCAGCAGTCTTATAATATTTATACCGAAAATCTTTGTATATTAAACCCTAATTAAGATCGTTCGGAGGCGCGGGCGTCGACACGCAAATGACGAACGACAATCAGCCGCTGGACACGGATCTTGTTCGAGATATTCGCTCGTTCCATCGTGTGTCCTCACCTGCCGGTTCTCTTTCACTTCGCGAAGCCGACGCCGTCTCGTACGTGCGACTATCCATTCCGCTTTCGCTCCATTATCGAGCAATTTTAATCAACGTTTTCTTGCATTTTCGAATATTGACATACACCACGAACGAAACGACTCGCGACAGCAAAAAGCTTTAATTAACACAAAGAATCGTGCCACGATTACCTTTACGATTGTCAGACATTATTAAATCTCTACGCCAAGCAATGCTGTTCCGTATCGGCAAATTACGTGTGGCTCATTGCACAAGATACATTGCGGGCGTGCCACCGCTCGAGATTTTCAATTCACAATCAAGCAAATTATCCAAACGGTTCGGATTATTAATCGAACATTTGTTTTTATTCAAAGGATCCCAAGAGAAAATGCGACTTCCGCAGAGGTAAACTGAGAAAAAAGTATATTAAAATTTAAAATTAAGTATATAAGGAAACGCGACTATATGCAAGAAGGACTATACTAAGAAAACGTCTGATAAAAATTGTAAATTTTACGATACTGTATGTGAAAATGTAAAAGAAGTATTAGACATTTTCAAATATTATATGCTTTGTAAATTTTTGTATACAGTATTGTAAAATTTTTAATTTCTATTAGAATTTTTATTAGTGCTTACATATACATAGTCACGTTTCCTTATACTTTATTTGAAATTTTAATAGACTTTTTTTTATGTATCTGAAGTTCTCATCGATTAGTTCATCGAATAATTACAAAAAATTGAATACAATCATTTCTAAAAATTTGCAAAATCTCACTTCACTAAAGATTCTGAAATTTCTTTAGTGTAGTTTTCTTTTTGCAAATTTTTCGATGAATTAATCGATGAGAATATCAGACTCATCTTTTTTTTTTTCTCAGTGTATGAAGAACTGTGCGAAATCATGCATTTTTTATGGTGGTTAAGTCTACAGAAGATTCGCGAGCAGAAGATTAAAAAATTATTAATTTAATAATTGAGAAAACTAAAATGTATATTGAGATATAAACTTTTTTGGTATTTTCTCAAGTTTTCTCAATTTTTAAATGAATAATTTTTTAATCTTCTGCTGGCGAATTTTCTGCCAACTTAACCATCATTTTTTTTTTTAATTATGGAAGTTTCTGTAAATCCATCAAGGTTGTGGATTTTGCAGAATTTTGAAGATATCGATATAATATTGAAAGTGCACTGCAAAAGTTTGCAGAATTTTACAATTCATTTGTTATGTTGTTTTTCTTTTCTTTTTTTTTTTAACAATTTTTATTGATGAGAATTGTAGAGAATTGGTATTTGTGACCAATTTAATGTTTTCAACTTTCTGCAAAGTATGAAATGAAAAAGTTTGCAAAACTGTGAATTTAATTGGAATGATTTTCAAGAACAATTGTAAGTCTGCAAAATACTGAAAAGTTCTAGAAAATTTTAAGAAGTCAATTGCGGAAGAGTTTGAAGTTTTGCAAAAAAAAAATTTAATTAATTGCAGTTATATATCTATTATAACTATTAGTGATAATTTGCCGACATAAATTATCTATTGAATATAACTTGCCGACGAAACAGAAAACACGTTTATCGATCATTTTTCTCAATTGCGAAAAATCAAAGTACGTGCATCATCTTGTTCCATCTCTCTTACACTCGCACTGAATTAAGAGACACTCAATCTCAATAATATTTATATATAAAAATAAAATGAAACTTATCACCTTGAATCATTTTATTCACTTAATTGAATAAACTACTTTTCAGGAAATACATATAATATTTGTTGCAAAATCTCAACCAATTAAATGTCCAAAAATAATATTATGCTCACATAACCTCATTTACCATTTAACACAACCTATCTTACAACTGTCAGATTGTAAAACGAACGTCAATTTTTATTCAAGTCTATTAAAAACAATCGTCATTTGAAAAAGACAAGCATAATAAATTAACAATAAACATAAAATTATATATTAATTAAAATATATAAAATTGAGAGAGTTATTAAATGAAGTGAGAAGAAGTGAAATAATAAAAATAAAAAGTTTGAGCCATTTCTCCAGTGGGATGTTTTGATCAAGCTTATAACCGAGATCTTCCACGATAAAAAAAATCAAGGCACATGTCGTTTCCGTTAAAAGAAAGTGGTTTCGTTTGAGTTGCAATAGGCAGGAGAACGCTGCCAATATGAGTGTTCAAAGCAGGTACCCTTACGAGGGTCAACTGCACAAGTATACAAACGCCATGAAGGGCTGGCAATACCGTTGGTTCATCCTGAGCCCAGAAACAGGCGAGCTACATTACTTCCTAAGCGAGTCGGAAAAAACTCAGAAACCTAGGTGCTCTATTTATTTGGCTGGAGCTGTCATTGCTCCAAGCGACGAGGATTCCAATACCTTCACTGTCAATTCTGCCACTGGTATATTTTCCATAAAATTAAAATCCTTCAATAACTAAAACAAAAATTATTTTCATATATTCCAATATTAAAGAACAGAATTTAATTGCCATTATGTCAATTAAAATCTATTTGAAATTAAGTAGTTTATAATTGATTTTGTATATTATTCGCTGCTAATATATTTCTATTCTATATCCATCCAATTTAATGTATTTCTAATGAATTTTTTTTTTTTTTTCGCCACAGGCGACATGATCAAACTACGCGCGACAGATGCCCGAGCCAGACAAGAGTGGGTGGACAAATTAAGAGCAGTTACTGAAATTTACACGAGAGCCATCGCCAGCAGTCATCCGCCCCTTCCGCCTCGGGAGCACACTAATAGTAGAGCTCCTGTGGCCAAATTAGAGGTTTTAGATGCATTTGCCAATTGTAGAGAACATATAAACAAGGCCGAAAAATTGACCATGGCTTTGTCCCAAGCCATCGAATCTTCCAGTCATCACTTGGACCCAGATCTGTTGGTCCTCAAAGCCACTGCTCACGCCACCGTTCATACCCTTAATCAATGCTTGAATATTTTGTACCAATAGGTGTTCCTTATTTTATTTAGACTGGATATCTCGGGTAATTATTTTGTACTATTAATAATATCGTTTCCAAAAAGGAAACCGTGTATATTCCTAAGTGTATATAATATATAATATATACATTTTTTATTTTAATTTCAATTGAATTTTACGTTAAGCTACAAGAACAACTTTGAATAGAAAATAATTGCAGTTTTGAAATCGTTGCTAAATTTTCAGAGTTAATAATTGACTCTCCGGTGTAGTATGTATGCATAGACTCTTGTGTACATAGATCAATAAATTGGATTTTTAATGTAAATAATGATAGAATACAATGTTTCTACTATTCAATTAAACTCATATTTTATGAATGAAAAATTATATATAGAAAAATAAATATCTTATCTTTTCTAATATAGTAGATATCCTGGTCAATGTTTTATTGTGCCTATTTGTATAATTTAAACCCTGGGATGCATATCTTTAAAATTAAAAAATGAATAATCTGTTATTTAAATATTTAATTGTTAGCGATTATACTTTCCCGTTTGAATTAGCCGCTTGTGTCCTTTCACGCTTTAGGCCGAAACAGCCAACCTTATACGCTTGGGAATTCCCCAGCGACGACGAGCAATGAACACTTCCGCGCATTGCGGCGATTCGAGCTAGCTCATCTGGTTGATTGGGATCTGTGCCCATGTCGACCCGGATCCAACCATTTGCGGATGGATTCACCTTGTATCGTGGTCTTCCAATTGTCATGCGATACCTTCCTTCAAGGGATTTTAGTGTCCCGGTAACCCTTATGGCCGCTCTAGATGACCATTTAATTCTTCCAGCCATACTAGAGTCATCAGGAATATCCAATCCCATCAGGGCATTCACTCCTTCTGGATTTAATCTTTCAATATCCGAACGGTATCCAATAAGGTTCATCGTTGGTCTTCCGTTACGCGGGTATGCTCCGTGGGGTAGTGGCTGCCAATAATCAGGATCATGTCCTCTACGCTCTGTATTTCTGAGTACAGTTTCTTCAATTCTTCGAGCGGTAATAAGAGGCGAGGCATAACACTCGTACTTGTTGTGGTCCTGTGCAGTTATCCTATCAAAACTGCCCGACGGTATCCGCTGCAGTGTATCTTCTGCAGGAATTGGCGGTTGTGGGACGCCAATGTCCGGAATGTTGACCCTAACCATATCGCCCTGCGCTGACATGCTGTTTGAAACGCTTTCAAAATATTCAGCGATTGGTTGTGGTATCATCATATCCTCGGGAATTATATTCAGGGGGGATTCCTCTTCCTGAAACCTTTCTTCAGCATTTACTGTGCGTACGTGGTCGATCACAACAGCATTGAGCGTCGACGTCATGACATGCTGGAATAGGCACTGCGGCATTTCTCTTCGCAGTCTAGGGTTGACAGACTCAAGGTCGGAGTAAACTCCTTCAACCAAAACAGGAAAAGTTGAAAAATCCATGTTTTGGGAATAGAGCCTGTGCAACGCTCGTGTGCCGGAATAGGGCGACTCAACCCACATCGGTTCATCACGTAATACTTCCTTCTCTGCCTTCCGTACCCTCATATCGGTTAAGGCCAGAGCGTCGAGGGGATCTACGGGTGGTGGTGGTCCTTTATCCTCGGCGGAGGCTAGCTTAGGTGGTCGTGCTGCACTAATATACAAGAACATGTCCCTCCATCTGAGTCCTGCAGCCACTTGTTCTTTAATTTCACGGAAGAACAATGCGAGTGGCCTACATAACCTCACTTTATCGTGATAGTATGCCGCGGTACTTTCGTATTGCTCTTGTCGACGGTCTTTCATCTTTTTCCAGGCCTCATCTTTGCTCATCTCCCTCACAAAAGTCTTTTTAAATGCTGCCTTGAACTGATCCCAGTCCCGAATGTCTGAACGACGTCCCTTGAACCAGGATTTAGCAGCCCCTTCCAAGTGGCAGCTCACCGTTTCAAAAGTGAATGCATCCGGCCACCTGTGCACCGAAGCCGTAATTTCCAATTGAGACAACCAAGCTTTTGCTTCATTCGGGCCTTTCTCTCCATCGAATACTTGAATCGACTTAGACAAATCCGGTAATATGTGAAAATCCCTGGTATTATTTTGCTGCGCTTGCTGCATTAAAAAGGTATTTTGTTGTACCAGATTCGACATTGCTCTCAAGAGGTCATTCATCTGGGATAGTGGTTCCTCTCTCTGACTATCAGCTTGGGCAGAATGGAATGTCATGTTACCACCGGTATCATTTGCCTCATAGTCTTGGTGTTACATGAATGATTACACTATTTTTTAAAAGTTTTTTTCTTTTCGTTTCTTTAAATATGAATTAATTTTTTTTTTTTTTTTTTTT
>JABFQA010003017.1:0-10319 GCA_022817065.1 Probaryconus sp. ZL-2020
AATAGTACAATCCTTATTATTAATGAACTCTATCATTCGTATACTAATTTTTATTGCATAGTTGGCATAGCTGTTGACGAATCTATTTCAGTTGCATCAGAAGATCTCCAGAGTTGAGTGATTGTTTTTGTTTGAGTGTGGAAATTGATAGCCTGAAATGAAAAAGATAAAAATTTTCAGTTTAACAAAATATAATAAAAAAATTTTGTTTTTATTATATTGTATGTAAGATTTCTTACGTGTTTCCCATAAAAGTGTGAGTCGCCAAGGAATGAGCCCTTATTTCCTGTAAAACTGAACATTGGCAAAGGCACTGGAATTGGCACGTTTACCCCAACTTGGCCGGCTTCGATTCGGTCAATGAACGTTCTTGCTGTAGCTCCATTTGTGGTAAATACTGCAGTGCCATTTCCGTAGGTGTTCTTGTTTATAATGTTGATTGCTTCATCTAACGAGTTTGCATCAATGCAAACTAACACCGGTCCAAATATTTCTTCTGTGTAACATTTCATGAACGGCTGAAAATGAAAGACACAATTTAATCAAATTTTTCAGTAATGAAAAAATATTAATTAAACATTTTAAAATAAACAATTCATCGTATCTTCAATTTATTTCAAGAATTTCTTGAATTGTTTAATTATTAATCATTTTTTAATAAACTGTTGGATAATTCTTTTTAAAGGGAAATGCGAGTACATAATGTACAAAGTTTCAAACGAAACTTCGTTGTAGAGTAGGTGTATCAAACAAAGTAGATAGAGAATTAACGGAGCCAAAGCTTAGTACCTATTAATTATCAACTTGTTACTTAAGAAAACTTTGTTTGTAAATGACTCGTTAATTACCAGGAAAGATGTGATAATCTATGTAACTATTTATAAATTTTATATTATTTCATTACATTTTTAAATAGACCTTTTGCCCCTTCATAATCTTTCAATATTTCCAGTTTCACAAATTACAAAATGTGTTTATATTCTTTATACAATTTTAATTTAATCATTTTTAAGATTATTTCAACTCAATTAACTATGTCAATTAAAGTTTAAACAAAAAAAAAAAAATAAAACCTACCTTGACAGAAGTTAAAACTGTAGGGCCAACAAAATTTCCTTTGGGGAAATCTGGGACAACAACTCCTCTCCCGTCAAGGGCCAGATTTGCGCCTTCCTTAACTCCAGATTCAACCAATTCGGAAATTCTTTTTTTAGACTGCGGTGAAATTACTGGACCCAGGTCTGTTCCTGGAATATGACCGGCGTTGACTTTCAATCGTTTCGCCGCTTCAACTAATTCCGGAATCCATTCTTTAGATTTGCCAACGAAAATTGCAACTGAAAGTGCCATACAGCGCTGACCAGCAGCACCGAAAGCTGCGCCAGCTATTTGTGAGATAGTCTTGTTTTTGTTTGCATCAGGTAAAACTATGCAATGGTTCTTGGCGCCCATATTAGATTGAACACGTTTGTTGTTTTCACTTCCTTTTTTGTAGATGTACTTTCCCTAGATTTAAATTGCAGATTTAATTGTCTGCAGATTCGAAAATTTAATATTTTACACTGAGAAAAATAGATGGCTCAAAAAAATTTATATTTTTGATATCATTACCATAACTATGGGAAATTTTACCAGAATTTTGTCAGAATTTTTGACCATAGTTCTGGTAATTTATGTCAGTGTGAGCCATTTATTTGTCTCAGTGTATGGTTCTCAAGTCAATTTAAGTTATAATTACCGCTTGGTCTGAGCCAACAAAAGATATAGCTTTGATATCAGGGTGTTCGCAAATAAAGTCGACAGTTTTATGTTGTCCATGAATAATGTTCAACAATCCAGGTGGTGCGCCAGCTTTGGTGAATAGATCGGCTAATATTAGTGATGCCCCTGGTACTCTTTCCGATGGTTTCAAAATCGTGGCATTGCCACATGCCACGGAAATAGGAAAGGACCAAAGTGGTATCATGGCTGGGAAATTGAATGGACAGATTGACGCTGTAACTCCTAGAGGAATTTTGTACGACATAGTATCCATGTCAGTAGCAATGTTGTTCATGGATTCTCCCAGGAGAAGAGTCGGGATGGTGGTGCAAGCATCAACAACCTCTGAAATTTGCTTTTGTAAATAATATATCATTTAGAACGGTAGTTCATTATTGGAATATTTTTTACTGTTCACAAATTTTGAATGAAAAACTTACGAAGTCCTCTGAGAACATCGCCTTCAGCATCCGCCATGGTTTTTCCATTTTCTTTTACAATATTGGCCGCAATTTCTTTCTATAAATAAAAAGCACGAACAAAACTAAAAATTGAATGAGAAACATTAAAATTGATTGAGATTTTTAAATATTTACGGAATGTTCACGAATGAGTGCTTGGTATCTCAGAAATAATGTTTGTCTTGTTAAGACACTTGATGTTCTCCATTTTTTGGCAGCATCTTTGGCACTACTGACAGCCTTATTCATTTCCTCTTTTGTGCATTTTGGGGTACGACACAGTAGTTCATTGGTGGCTGGATCATGAACGTCCGTGAATTCCGTAGCTTTTGAATCTAAAATGATTTTTTTGGTATATATTTCAAAGTTCAATTTGATTCTTCTAATATCAATTAATTTATTGGATTCGGCTCACCTACGAAATCCCCATTAATAAACATTTTCACAGCTGGAGCTGTTGAACTGTATGCCCTCCTTAAAACTTTTACCTGAAAGATAGTCACATATTTATGTCAAACAAAGAGTTATTGTCAGACAACATTTTGCATAAATCATTAATATCTAACTATTCTTGACCACTCTTTAATTCATCTGTTTACAATAAACAATTCTAAAAATATATACAATACAAAAAGAAAACCTAATTAACAAAATATTCCTAATACGTTTGAAATCACAATTGCAATTTCAATGAGCATTAAATTATCACACATTAAAAACAATAAGCGAATAATGCACGATAAGTCTTTCTATTTTTAATTAGTCAACAATTATTTTTAAATAGTTTAGATTGAATCGGCACAAATACCAAGTTATTTATATTAATAATTAGAACTTTTGATTTCTTACATTAATAAAGAATTATTATACACAATAAAATGAAATTGGAGTTAGATAAATGTTATTTACAATTTTATCAAGTTGCTTCATGTCGGATGATAATAAATATTAATTCAGCATATGAATAAGAATATCTTTAGTATGTAAATTTATGTAATCTGTATTTGTCACAAAGTAACTCATAGTAACATGTTCAAAAACATATTGCTTCCAATAGATAAAACTAGTCCTACATTTTAATCTACATTTAAAATCATCGAGGTACATTGAACTCTTTACAACTGTTGTGTTATCTTTTAAAAGATAAGAACATAAATAAAATTATCATTGCGTAATCTGTTATTCATATTTGCTAAATGCAAAATGTGTCTTTTTGAAAAATTAATAAAAAATAAGATTAAAACTCAAGATTCTTTTCCAAAAATATTATCATTGGTCCAAATGCTTTTTTTTCAGTTCATTAAACTCGTCAAAAAGATTGAATTATAACCGGTTTCAAATATGTTTATCTCATCATTTTCCTAAATGTCAAAAATCTTTGACATTTTCCCTTTTGATAAATTAAACGTATCCCCAATAACACGTGATGGTGTTAACTTCCTGCGACTGAATTGTACTTTAAAACGTGCTTATTTTCCAATTGAAAGAGAATAAAATTGTTGGGGCGACTTACTTCGCATCTCGCCAATTTCATCATCAGAGCCATCCTTGACCATCACTTCTCTGCTACGGTCACGTTACGAACTGTCAGAATCCAAGTCACCGAGCCTATTCGTCGACTCAAATGTCGACCTTGCATTTAATCGAGTCCCTCAGTGCTCGCCAGCCAAAGGGAAAATGTTTTTGTCTTGATTAGTAGAGATTTACTGTTGGATCGTTTCAACAGTTTATACAGGAATTTAGATAGTAGAAAGTCCTAAATGAACAAGAAGATGGTAGATCTATTTTTATATTTAGTGGGGATGATTAACCATTTTTATAAAACAAAAAATTATCACAACTGTTTCAGTTGGATTAGAAAAGGCCTATTGCATAAATAGGTCATTCTTCATTTTCTTTATTGATGTGTTGATTGATTATCAATTAAACAATTAAATTTGAATATTATTTATATTAATCAATGAACCGAAATGATGTGAATGTAAAAATCAATAACTGTTAGATTAATTGTGACATCTTACAGCAAATTTGCAACAAGATTTAATAAAAAGCTATAAATGCCATTGCATCGTCGGTTTTATGACAATAATAAATGTCATACAATCGCAATTTTAAGTTGGATAATGTTGCACTTTTATTCAATAGCACCTAATAAAAAGTCAATAATCGAGAAAAGTTTATTTCTCTTTAATCTTTCTTCTCTAATACTTTTGCAATTTCTTTTTGCATACAATTCAGAATAATTTCTCTTATTTGCTCTGTAGCAATTGAACAATATTCTTATTTAAAAATTATTTTTTGCATTGCAAATGTTTAAAAGTGTGCTTTGAATTATCACGAAAGATAAACTCTTTCAGCTTGAAAATTCTGGTGCTGAATGTTAGATGGTGCAAGAAGTAGCGTATAGAAAATATACGCTAAAATTGAATCGATATGTATATGGCATAATAGGAAAAAGAATTTATATCTTCTTAACGGGTATAATAAATTTTTATAGACAAATTTGAGTAAAGTTTTTCAATTTTTGTTTAGAATTTATTAAAGTTGGTATTGTAATCGATACAGTCTTTCGTATCATTGGAGATATTGAGAAATAGTCTTTTTAACACAATCCAGATGTCTTTACTCATACCAAATTAAATTCGAAAAAAAAAATTTAAACTACTTGTTCTTGCAAATCAATCAAGATACACGTTTTTAATATTGTAACTTGTAATAATTCTCTGCGTCTGATTCCGTATTTTTCAACTTGAACTATGCGAATATATCTTCAAAAATTTGCAAGAAAATTCTTTCCCACATCAATATCCATCTCGTCTCATTAACCCGACGTCAATGAGACGTCAAAGAACCGTTCAATGGACGTTGTAAGAACGTCATGACGTCATTCCAGCGTCACAGTTAACTTTCGCAATCATCCTTTCTGAATAAATGAAAAGCGACAACGCCAGTTCTTCACAATAGTCAGGATTTTTCAATCGCTACCCTAATAGAACCATACATATATTATACGTATATTAGATGGACATTTAGCTGTTATTTAGCTCTTATATGTATAATATACGTATAATATATGTATATTATACGTTCAGAATATGTATGTTCTATCGGGGTATGAATGACAAGTGATTAATGGTTGGATTACGTATTATAGATCGGTGTCTTGCGGTTCGAGTCTTTGACCCCTTTGATTGGAAACTCATTGAAACGAGCTGGCGCGATATATCGGGCGCCAGTAACGAAGATAAAGCGAGCAGCGATTTATTCCGCATGTTCGAAATCGCTCGATTCTTTATGCCACTATCATTGTTACGATCTCTCTCTTCTCTCTCTTATTCCTCATGCAAAAATTAATACCATCGAAAACATAGACAATTTTAATTATATCGTTTACTTTGTCAAGTAATGTATTTTGCAATTTTTTGCAATTTTTGTATGTGTCTGAAGTTCTCATTGCAGATTATTGGAAATAACAAATTTAATACTCAGAAAACGTGTTTTTTAAGTTTTTCGATGAATTAAACGATGAAAATTTCAGAGACATATTTATTGTTTGTATTTTTTTTTTTTTTGCAATTTCTGTTAGGATCAAGATAATACGAGTTTTGAATGGAACATTGTTTGATAAAGAAAGCACCGTTCTTTCTTTACATTTGACTATTATCGTTTTATTATGTCATTCATTCAAAATATTATTCATGATGTTTGGGCGTCGTCGTTTTAACCGTCGTTTATATGATATATGCCGGTGTCGTGTACCACTTCTCTGAAACTCTGGTAGAAGTTGAGTTTCGTTGCTTTGGCCGAGTGTTTATGTTCTCGGAGATTAAACAAGGATCAATTGAAAACGGTTCGAGAAAGAAATATGAGGATATAAGGATCGTAGAATTGCAAGTGCTTGTACGATTTTAAAGTCATTTGCCACGCTTCGATGTCTTACTTGTATTCAAAGATAAGAACAAGTCTAGGCAAAATTAACTAACTGCAAAAATACAGGAATGATGGAATAACAGTAAATGGGACTGTACAGTTCAGGATTATGACAAACATTTGCTTCATTATTAAAATGATGCAACAAAAAAAAAATGTAATTTATTTTATGAAGTTTTGTCAATTTAACGAGGTTTATGAAAGTGCCGAAAAAATATGTTACTGAGACAATGATTAAAGTTTATTGCGATATCTGTTATCAGTGAATTCACGTATGAAGCGACTGGTGACTGAATATGCAGGCCAGTAAACCTATGCAAGGTTATACGTGAAAAAAAAAGGCTCTGTGTACGCTTATTACGTTCATTGAAGTTAATTCAATGAATATTTAATCACGTTGACCAATTTCAGCTATTTATTACTATACCCGGAGCGAAAAATGCCGCATAAATAAATGCTAAACTTTATCGGCGTTAATGTTGTAACACATCAATTAAAAAGCAAGAGAGGCATTTTTCAGTACCCCTCCCCCCCCTCACCCCTAAAACAAATTAGTCACGTTTCATAAATTGTTGCATTAAAAATAAAATCTTTATTTGCATTTATTTATCGTATGCAAATCGGAATTCATTATTTAGAGCAGCTCCAACTTATTCGCCTTGAGTCAACTAACTTATTTCAAACTCCAATCATTTATGTATTAAAGTCCCGCGATGAAAAATTTTTACCCGCCTTATTGAATTTAAATCATTTTCACGTTTTTTTTTCTCGCCGCTTCTTCTTTTTTGCTCCTTTTCTTCGAAATACATTATTTTTTGCAAAACGATTATGGAAATGTACGAGCAAGACGTATTTAGAGGAATTTATATTTAAATGAAATACTCTCTCGACTTTGGTTTCCATCACAAAATTTTTGTGCTTATCTACGCGTTTCTCTCGGCAGTTAGAGTCTCGAGTCTTGCCTCGAGATTATGTTATCGTTTCTGCAGAAGTATCATAACGTGTTTTTTTTTTTCTGCCTTTTTATTTTATATTATTTTGTTTCTTTAACGAACCGCACTCGACACTGCGAACGAATGCTGAGCCGCTGGTATGCGATTTTTACGCCGATGAAGTAACCGCTATCAAAAAAATTTTGCACGAGAAATTGTATACAGTGCATAATAAGTATTCTAATTACCTTCGTAAGTGCTAATTGCTGTCGTTAGTTTATTTTATTATTGAATTTGCAGGATTGCAAAAATGCATAATTTTCGGTGAAACATTTGCAAAGATTCGTATAAAATAAAAAGGCGAAAATTTCTAAAGTAAATGCAACGTTCGTTATTGTTGTCAGGCATCGATCATTTGGAACGATAGTTTCCTGAATTTTTTGTTTAGCGCGACGAGTAATTCGCTGTTTTTGATTCGTCGCACAGCTCGTCGACTTTGACCTTGGCTGGTCGCTAATTGAGGCTAAAAACGAAGGTGGCTATTGAAAAGCGAAAGCGAGCGTCTTCGCGGCGTGATGCAAAATCGTTTAGAAACAAATAAACGATAACCATTTCGAGAAAAACCAAGCATTGTCGGGGATAAATATTATTTCAGTCGGATTGATTTGCAAATAATCGTCATTTGTTCGAACACTTTTAAAATGAACATTAATTCATTCCCAAATTTTGTTCCATTATTTTTGCAAATTCCCAAACACGTCACATACTTTTGTGCGATAATCTCTATAGTCTAATTTCGCAATTAAATAATTTGCAATGAATATCCTCATCTACTAATTAACCCTTTTTATCTCAAGGTCAATTGGACATTAAAGTAACGTTAGGTTTCACGTAAAGCAAAGATTACCTGCGCGGAAATCCGAGCAATGAATAACCGCACGTGCAAAAAGTGGACGTTAGTTCGACGTCGACAGGACGTAATGTTCCGTTATTACTCTAATTCGACGATTAATCCACGGTAAGGCAATCATCCAGATGTGCCGAATCCAACGCGACGAAAATGCAATCTCGATTCAATTAATCGGCGTAATTTTGCAAAAAGTGGCTTCATCACGTTTCATTAATCTGCGATAATTCAACGCGCAAAAAGTGGATATGCATTCGCGCGCCTCTGATTAATAAACGAAACGCGCAATTCGTTCGTGTTCTTACGTGCAATTTTTGCAATTCTTTGTGTCTTGTTTTTTATTTGCCATTTTTTAGTGACCATTATATTTTTTTTCGTCGCTGACGCACGGAGTACTGTATATCTGCAGAGACGATATGAAAAGGTTGACGAACAAAATTTTTTTTTTGCAAAAATTAAAGATAAAATTGCGTTGGTGAGAATATTGTACGAGAGAGCACAAGTAGGGCCTTCCTAAATCTATTTCCTCGTTCTTTGTACTAAAAATATGAACGCGAGATAACTTCGCCATGACAAACATCGTGAATCTTTTAGCATTCAGTCGACGTAACTTCCGGTTCTAAGCGATATTAGCTGGCTCTCTTCCTGACGGTGACACTTAATATAAGCTTTCAGACTGTAGTTAAACGTCCTCTTCTTCTTTTTTTTTTTTTTTTTTTCCAATTAAAGTCCCAGCAGGCAGATGGAAAAGTCTTTCGGGCTATATTTGACGGATTATGTTCTTAAGCTGATTCGACGAATGTCATAATTCGGGATCTACATTCATTTGTATAAGAACAACGTAATGATGTTTCTTACAATGCTATTTTCGTCATCGCGAAACAGTTTATTGACTTATCCCGTTGCTTTTTTAGACAGTTAATTCATCGAGTTCATTATTAATAACAGCCAATGAAAATAAATATAATCCACGTGCTGATGTTTGGATTTTATTCCAGAAATACAAAATTTACACTTGGGAAGAAGAGTTTCAATGTTAACGTCTAGTCTTTTGATGACATTTTTTTTCTAGCCACGATTATGACAAAATCGAATGACTTTCGACTGGATCGTGCGATAGTCAAGAACGTTTCTAGAATAGGACGATACATGACTGTCAAAAATGATACATAATACTTGCAATTCTTGAAATTACTTCGCATCCCGCGGCGATATTTCGAAAGTATAACGCGAGCACACGAGGTGGTTTGCCATGGGTTCGCAATCATTATGCCCGCGCCTCAAAACACGCTCTTCAACTACTTCCGGTAATTTAGTTCCTCATTATTCATGATTCACGATCCGAACAATCGATGATTTTCTATTTTTATGACAAATAAAAACCAGGCACGAGTACACAATTTTTTTTCTTTTCTTCATCTTCTTCTTCTTCTTCTTCTTCTTCTTCTTCTTCTTCTACTTCTTCTAAATGCTTGTATTATAATTAATGAAACGTTTAAAAAAGATTGAATGTTCTATTATGGCAGTCAGAGGGGATGACATTGTCGAACGACACGGGTTAGAAAGAAAATGAAAACATAATTGTCTCGCGTGCCACGGCTATAATAGTATTCGCTGGAGAAAACTCGACATTTGGTTCATTTTAGATTTGGCAGTAAGCCAGTCAAACGAATTCTACGAGGCTTTTCGTGCTAGGAAATCCGAGGCAACGAACTTCACGATTTACGTAGCATTGACATTTTAGAAAATTCGGTAAAAATTTTCTAAAATTCTTTGTACATGAATTAATAAAGATATTTCCTTCGCTGATTACTTCAATGCTGATTAGCGTGAGTCGAGAGTTGTTATAAATTATCTCATGATTCTTCTAACAAAGAATATTAACACGAGATTATTGAAGAAATTAAAATAGTTATTTGTCGATTATGATTTACTATAGAAACGTTGTGACATTTTGCCAAGTAACTATAATAATCTATTTATTTATTCAATTACAAAACGTGATAGATATATTAGAATAATAAAAATGCGATTAATAAACTGTCGTAGAAAAGTGTGTCAGCGAACTGTCATTTGTTGAAAAATAAAGTTAGAAACAATGCTTGTTATTACTTTTACATAACATTATTGTATACAGTTCGTTTTTTTTATATAATATATACAATAAATACTTACATAAAACAATCTAACTATATACATATAGGTTAAGGATATACCAGAAATTTAGATTAGAAGTAAACGATCTTGTAATTTTTCAAGTTGTGTAAAAATTAATTATACACTTCCAGTAAAGTTTAGAAAAACATTTAAATCTTTTTTTTAACTATT
>JABFQA010003018.1:0-10318 GCA_022817065.1 Probaryconus sp. ZL-2020
CAAAATGTTACAACGAAATAAAATTTAATTGTATTTTAAAAATTCGTTTACATTTAAATAAATATAATTAGCTTTGTTATAATTAAAAATGTATTAAAAGTTTATTAGAGTACACGCAAAAAAAAAAAAAAACTATAATCGAATTTACAATACTGTATTATAACGTAGGGATAACTTCTGTTTTTAATAGTTCTTATTAGGCATTCATAAAACATTGTATGTAAAATCTCATATTTTTTCCTATAAGTATTGTAATATTTAATAGATGTATTAACATTTTTCTATGAATTTATGACAAATATTATTTGAAATAAAAGTTATCCCAGTGTTATGATACAGTATTGTAATTTTTATTAAAACTTTTTTTTCCGCGTATAAAACTTTTTACATGATAAATCGTTTCTAAAAATATAGAGAATGTATTTCGATCGAACTTTTTTTATCGCCCGAGGGGAAAAAAAGAAAGAGAGAGAGAGAGAGAAAAAAAACTTTCGACCGCGGAATCTTCTTCCTCGTGGCCGGTCCCCCACGCGTAATCTACCTGCATCATTGATACACGGCAGGGCCCAGAGGACGGTGAAGTTTTCTTGACTTCGCATCGTGTAGCTGTCCAAGCCAGTTCTCGGTGGCACTTTAGAACGGGCACAAGCCACTCTCGTTTCTTTGCAGACGCGTTTTTCACACCGAGGTCCTACGCAAAGAGCCTCAATGACAATAAGAGTGAACACCAGATACCACCAAAAGGTTTACTGACCTAAAATAAAAAATAACAAAAAAAATAAAGAGACATTAAACCGTTCCCCGGCTCTTATATCTGAGATAATCCAGTGACAAGAAGGTTGGTGTCAGTGTTCAGAGCAACGAAATTTCATTTGGTATTTGTCTGTGAATAAAAAAATCACATTTCTCGATTCAATTGAGTTTTAGATATTTTTTTTTTTTTTTTAAATTAAACTAGTCGTTACTTTCTTTTTTTTTGAAAATAAGTAAAGATTTTTATAATACAATTTTTTTTTTTTAATGAAATTATTGTGATCCAGAAATGTGATGATTCTATTTTTTAATATCAATGTAAAGTGTGACGAAAATTATTGAGGCAAAATTGTGTAAGAATAAAAACAGTGTTGATAATAGAAATCAGTGAATTTTGAAGAATTTCGCGTGGATTTCACACGAGCATTTCAAAGAGGAAATTTGAGCATCGAACAAGGTTTTTAGAGCTGGATGCGTAAGACATAAACAACGTGAGATTCAAATATCGGTAGGAAAAGTGTAGATTTGAATCAACTTTCACTCAAATCGGTGAATATGGCATTATGTAAAATTCAGTTCGTATCGATGTCCGTAACGATTAACGAATGTGTTACTGTCGATGTGATTTAATGAAATGAAGAAAAGAACGGCTTTACGGCAATTGGGGCCGTGATGAAAATGTGAGGATTTCAAAAATGTCCCTCCTCCACTTTTTTTATTGTCATCCCGTAAAATCTGAATAAAGCAGTAAAATCGGAATAAAAGTCGGATGTTTCAAAGTAACAAGCAATTTATGAATAATTCAAAAATTACATGATTAAAGAGTTGAATATTTTTGTTAAAAGATAACATTATTTAGAAAAAAATTTTACAATTGCATAAATCGTAACTTGATATTATTTAACTTTTTGCGCGGATTCTCCTGTCAATGAAATATCGTCAATTGAATAAACGTTAATCAAAATATTAAGCAAATAAATAATAACTGTGCGTCTGGTAAAATGTAGCAAAAAACGAAATGTGCAATTCTGTCTAATTTTGTCTCAGTTTTTAAACCCGACAGTGTATAATTATTTGAAAACGAAAAAAAATGACAAGGAACGAGTTTGCGTTCGTCATTAAGATGCATTCAAATAAAAATAGTGACGCATATCTCGGCCATTCGCGTTCTTATTCGCTTTTTGTGATTTGTGTGAAAAAAATTTCCTTTTCGGCTCATTTTCTTAATGCAAGAAAGAAAAATACACGCATATAGTCTATATAAATTCGTCTGACGCTTTACGACCGCAAATGTATTCTGCATTATACAACTTCACACACCGACTAAAAAATGATAATTATACCAGGACGTTTTTGTGATACCTGAACTTAAGCCTTTATTTTACATACTTTTTTACATCATCAGTGTACATTCTACATAATCATTGTCAATCACTGTTATTACCGTATACATTTTAATTGCATAATCAATAGATAAATGAAAATGGTTTTAAATTCATTTCGAGAACACGATTAATTGCATTTCATTTGCGTCAAATTCAAAGTTTGCAAGTTTGAAACTTCTTTCAATACTTGAAATCTTGACAAATGATGATTTCAAAAAATTCATTTTGGATTTTACTTTTCGAAATTTTCTTGCTAAAAAATAAAAGTAGATTTATGTGTTAAGAATTTGAATGTGGATCTGACGTTACCATTAAGCATCAATTAAAATTTTTGCTTTCATAAAATACAATAATTTAATGGTTGTTTTTATTCGCATGAATGATTTTCACAAAAAATCATTATCATATTTCATCTGGTTGTAATGAAAAACTATTAGCAAGATAATCATTCTGGTAAAACATGGTTTTTATGTCATTTCTGTTGTACAAAAGAAAAGTATTGTAATTTTCCAGGAAAAGGTGTGATTATTTTACATTGTAATAGATTATAATTACAACCTTAACATTTTGACCATTTTGCAATTAAACAAAAAATGTTTAATTATACTCTTAGCAATGTTCTCTGAAACATTTTGCAGACATTATCCATAACAGAAGACATTATATTTATAATTTTAACTGAACCAGATTCGAATAGTGATTGTTTCAAAACGAAGGACTCATGATAAATTTCATGGTGAACCACGAGTTACAAAATCATTATGCAGAAACGACCTCGAATTTATTGAGGAATCTCGTCCATTTGATTTATTACATGAAATTTTATTTATTCGTGAAATAATCTTACAATTCACATAATTATAATATTATTTGAATTATAATAAAAGTGATATTTATTTGATAAAGAATTTAGATGATGGTAAATTTAGTTATCACTGACATTCAAAATGATCGTTTCATATTCGTAGTTTTCTGCTAATTTTTTTTTTTTTTTTTTTTCAATAATTGGAGAACTGGATGAAGCACATGGTTATGGTAAAGATTATTATTACGTGAAAGCATTAGCCGGTTGAGAAGTAAGAGCTCTTGATGTTACGTGAATGGCAGTCTGCAAGCGATCAACGATCTCATTGAAAAGTATTACTTCATCGATAATAGCACTTACTTTACGTCCTTTTCTCGTAAACGTTTAAGTAAATGACATAAAATGTGCCAACAAATTAGAAACAATCTTTTAACACGATAATTGCTTTAGAGATAAACTAATTATAATAAGTTGAATATTTTAAACGTATTCTTAGAATTGAAATTGAAAAAAAAAATTTTCATTCTTCTTGCAAAATGAATTATCTTGCGAACATCATTCTTCGAGGGAAAGGAAAGTTTACTTCACTTTTTTTTCTGATTTTAAATTAAAAATTTCCGAAACAAATATAAATCTCTTTAATCGTCTTACAACAATCTAATAACACGCTTTAACCGTCAAAAAGAATTCATTAAAGTGTAAGAATTAATTAATGGAATTAACGATGTGTAAATGACTAAACACGAACTGTTTAGTTTTAATGAATAGTTTCGTCAATCGAGAAATATTTAATATTTATAATTTCATTAAAATTTAATCATACCGTTAAGTTGAACAATTACATTGTGATCCTAATAAAATTATTAAATACAGAAAGACCATGAAACTAAACTTTTTAAAATATGGATCGAATAATTTTTTTAGAAAACTAGAGAAAAGTAAGTTTAATTGTGAAATACTTTTCTCAGTATTAGAATTAATGTGTAATATCGTGTATGCACAATTGAAATTACATAGAGAAATATAACATCACATTTAAAAAAAATTCATTTCACTTGTTGAATACAGAATTTAATGTATTCAATGAATCATAATTTTTACTACGAACTTTTTACCATAAACACTTCCTTATTAAGTTATTAAATGATGTTAATTAATTAACAAGTAAAATGCTCGACAAGGAGACCAAAGTTACAGCGACTGCGAACAATTTAATATGAACTTTCGCACTTCAATTTTGACACTCGACACATTCTTAATCAATTTAACTTTCCGTCAAGTAATTACAATGCGCTGAAACTTGCAACAATTTCAACATTGGTTGGTCTGTTTAACGCCATTTCAAGCACCGAGCACGATCTTAAGATCAATAATAATAAAAATAATGGTAATTGTAAATTGAACGATTTCGGAAAAAGTTACGTCGCTTTAATATTTGTTAACAGTAACAACACTTTTGCGTTTGCTTCCTCGTAATATCCGGAGTAAATCAACGTTAAACTGCTCCCTAAAATGTAAAATAAACCGCGTTACAGACCGCGCTCGTAAATTCGAACTTTAGGAAAGTTCAGCTCCGGTTCGTCCAGCAGTTACAAAAAGAACACTCTGTTTAAAGTGAGTGCCAACGATAACTCACGCATTAAGTTTTCTTACTCTTTTAACTTAAGTAAATCATTAAATAAAGTAACCGAGAATTTTCTAAATTATCTTTTCATGTAATTTTTTCCACATTAAATGTCCTGTTTATTTTTTTCTTAACAAAAGCTCTTCTTTTGTCACAAAATTTGTCAGTTCTTTATATAATGCTATTTATGAACAATAATGGAAAAAGTTTTGCACGCGGATAGTCTCGAAAACATTGTAATTGTACTTGATTTGTCTGAAATTGATAACGAGGAAAATCTTGAAGCTTTTATTAACAGTAATTTAGGAAGTTAATCAAAACTGTAGATGGAGTTGTATAATGCCGTTATCCTTCGAACAATCTCAGGCCATTTGAAGTTCGATGAAGCTATTGCGAATTTTTTAACGCGAACTTAATCTCAAACTTTTTATGCGAAATGAAATTTATCCCCTGTGCAATTTGAAACAGCAGTACATTATAAACTGTACATTTTTACAGCAGTGATTAAGTGAAATAAAGGTTACCTTCTTGTTTAAATTTCACGTGCAAATATTAACCCCATGGATTAGTTAACAATTTTTAATTAAAAAGTGATTTTTGCAATCACTCGATTACTTTCATTTTCCAATTATTAATATAACCGTTCGGTGTAAAAACTAACACAAATAATATTCCTTTTTTTTCGTATAATAATTTGTAGAAAGAAGATTGCAAAATATATGGTACTTGTAAAACAAATAACAAAGTAAGCTTTATCAATGAAGAAACTCGAAGAACTCATTTAATTCCTGATGAAATCGAAGAAGGGAAAATTAACTTTGAACTTCAGTCGAAAAAGTCGCGATTTTCAGTTTCTAAAGTTTTTAGTGCGAAACTTCTGTTCTAATATCACATTTTGCACTAAGATTTATCAGCTTTTAACTGTAACTGAATTGTTGAAGAAAGTTTGTGAAATATTCACAAGACAAAATTGATTAAATTAGAAGTTATTATATTTCGCAGAGGAAAGTTATTTTTACATTAACGCTGTCAAAAATATTAAAGCAGTTCAAGATAATAGACGTGCTTGATTGGGATTAGTTGGTGCTAGTTACAAAGGGTAACTATCTATTAAGTTTCGGTGTTGAAATTATAGTCAGTTTTTGAAGTAATCATTGAAGTGTTATTATGTCAAAATCGATTTACAAAAGATAGTGGAATTGAAATTCGCGGTGTTTGTGAATTGCCTCTATTTAAAGAATCGTGCAGATATAGTAAAAATAAATACGAAAGAATTGTAAATATGCAGAAGAATAATTTGATTAATTTTTTGGATAATTTGTAATATTAAACTACTTTCATTTTTACAATTTTTCTATATTTTAGAGAAATGAAGTCTGATTGTTTAAAAAAGTACTATTAACTTTAATAAGAGAATTCACAAAGAATAGTTTGATTAAACTTCCGTGCAAAAACTGAAGATAAAAATACATCTCCTGTAATTTAATAAAGACGAACTGTAAAAACAAAAATACTTCCAAGAGAAGTTTGAGATAATGTTATGGAATTTGTTTTTGGAAATCCAATTACCGAATGTAAATTCGAAAACAGAGTTAAGTGGATGTTTGCAAAATTTCCAGTTGCCAGTTAGACATAATGGAACCGAATGCAATAAACCTGCATTATAAATGATGGGCTTTTCGCAAATTACATACGTTGCATAATTAATTAGCAAGCTGTTGATGCAGCATAGATCAAATTGATCAATGTCTGAATTAATATCAACTTGTCAATAGCAATCGACGGAGCGCACTGGTTAACATGACAAAAAGTAGGTCACGAATTTTGAGATGATCCTACTACACATTCTGCGTCATCTCACGTACTACACCCTGTAGACGAATCTGCACGATCTTCGAAGCGTCTTATACATTTCTTTAGGAAATCCTGTAAAATCGGATAAGATACTTTGGATAAGACCGAGAAAATCGGATTTCGTTAATCTTGTTAAATATGAATACATGTTTGGTTAAGCATATATATTTTTGCAACAAAAAAAAAATTCAACGTTCCTTTAAGATTAATTTAACAAAAATTTTGTATAGATATATCTAAAAGCCAAAATAGCGAATTGAAAGTCTTTAAAATCTCGCAAAAGAAATGGTTTGAAATTTTCGTTTTATACCTCTAAATAGCCTTTCTTTTTTTTTGTCTCTTAAACTTTATGGCGCTTAACTGAGAACGTTATGTCCTGAAAACTGTCCGCGTGATTAACTCACAAAATAAATAGTATAATTGATCGCGTTAAAAAGGCGTTTTATGCTTTGCAATAGCGTCGTTCCATTGTAAAGTTTACTGCACTCTCTAACGAGTTTCTGCGAATTTCTCCTGCGGACCTAAAATGAACTATTAACTTTACATTTCCTTTCAAGTAACTCGCATAATCTCGTTCAAGACTTAGAAGGCAAAGGGAGAGGGATCGAGTGAGCGCCAGGTAAAACCGATCCAACGAGGAAACTAGGTTTCCAAAAGGACCAAGTAACTTTGCTTTAACGCTCTCTTGTCCTGGTTGTAACTTTTGCGTAGAATTTCGTACTTGCAGAAAATTGCGTGAACAAAGATAAAAGGATTTAGAAGGAATAGACTTTTCTACGACGAATTTCCCAAGTGACAATTACTATTTGTGTTTGTAGTTTATTTTTCATGTTGCTCTTTAAAGGAAAAAAGTCATTTAAGTTAAACAAAATGAAAAAAAAAAAAAAAAGGAAAAACAAACATACAAAAATTTTGCAATATTACTAGAGACAAATATTATTATTTTCAAGATTTCTAAACACTTCACGATTGTTTTAATAAACTTGAGCCTGAGTGAATTTTATGTGAACATAACAAAATTGTTAGCACAGCTTCCGAATCATGTAAGAATATTCACTCTGCGGTGTTTCTAACTGAGAATAGCAAACTTCAAAGTCAATCCAACAAGAACTCTCAACCTGTTCACAAGTTTAAACAAAAGAAGAGAGGCAAACTTGTGGTCGTAATTTTGAAAATGAAACAAGACATATTACTATATAATTTTAACGCAACTTTGACAAAGTGTAATATGAAATATTATAATTCGTATTAAACTCCGGATCTTTTTGCTAAACTGTCGACATTTACCTGAATGATGAGACAGTATAATACTTACTACTAAAGAAATTTTAATATAGTGATGAATTTTTGTACTCAGCGTTTTGTTAATATTAAAGATTATATACGAGAATAATGTCGTGGGAAATGTTTAATAGATTGGTATTTAAGAAGGATTTAAAATTGCAAGTATAAACTTTAAAACCTGAAAGGCTTTCTCCCTGGAATTCCTTTTGTTCTAAAAGGTGTCAGTTTCAAAGTCAATCTTTTAAAATTGCCAAAAGAATTTCAATTCTAACCTGATGCTTGGAGTTGAAATTTCATCAAATTTCTTTTAAAGCTTAACTTGTACGTTCTCAGTCAAATGGTGTTACCATTTTCAGCTTACTTCATTCTTCTTTCTTTGACATTTCGTTTATGACTGAAAAATTTAACTCAAAACTCACTTCTACCTCAAATTACTTTTGTAGATGATAAAAGTCCAGAAATAGAAATTTATTTGTAATCCAAAACATTTGTTAAGTTTCGACGGAACAGAGAAAAAAAGTCGTGTCAGATATGATGTCGAGGAACTTGAAAAAAATTAGATATGACACTTTTTATCCTTCATGACTGTGATTTCCTCTTAAAATGATGGATAGTGACTGCGAAAAATTCGTTTTATCAGATCAAAATCAAATAATGTCTTAAGTGCATTTTCCAAGCGAGTTTATTACATCTTTTAGCCTGCATTACGTTCTTTAACCTTTTTCCTTTAAATGTTTTTTACTGATTTATCACTTTTTATTGCTGCCATAAAAGATACAACCCGTAGTAACATGTACTTACCCTATGGTGTTTTTCTTTTCACTTTGGAATTATCAAATCATCTATAAATCATGATATATCATTTGAAAAGTGTTCTTTATTTCCTCCTTTAATCTAAATTAATCAATTCGAATAATAAAAACTTAAATTATTCTATTGTCATAAAAAATAATGTCCGTTAGAAAATATCCATCGAACGTATAAGAAATCTTCGGTGATATTTTTTTTACATCCTCTTAAAATCGATGGTTGAATGCATTATCCATCATTCCTTAAACATAAATTTCTTGTTTTCTTTTCTAGAGAGCAATAAAAATCAGAGTTAAATGTCAAGGGGCGTATCGAGCATAGAAATTGATTTATACCCAAATAAAAATTTAGAATGGAATTAGTGGAGGATTAAACTAATAACGAACATAGTTTAACTCGATGTGAAATTGATGTTCTTGTCTTAATTAATAATAAGTTCGTGTCAGTTGAAGATTGCATTAACGCCGGGTAATCTAACGTTTCCTATCTTAAACACCACTGCATTAATTATTATGATCACACGTCATTACCCTTTCAAATCCACACATCAGTATAGATTAATGTCTTCCCTTGGAAATGTGGTACGCCAATTTCTACCAAGCGTGTATAATTCCAGCGAAAGACAAATTAAAGTTGCATTCAAAGTGATGAATATTTTGAGTTCAATCTGGATTCCAAAAAATGTGCTTCGATTTCTACGAATTTCTTATAGTTTTTTTTTTTTTTTATTGTTTCCTCTCCCTTTTGGCTGCAATCAGAACAATAATAGTACCCAACAAAAAGAAAACCATTCAGAACTCTTAATCTGAATGGTTTCTGGAACGAAAAAGCTTGTCAACTTATCATTTTTCAAAAGAATTGAATGGAATTGAAAAATTTTAAGCTATTTTTCAATTCCATTCAATTTTTTTGAAAAGTGAAAATCTGAATGGCTTTTTGGTTCTAGAAACCATTGAGATTAAGAGTTCTGAATGGTTTTCTTTTTGTTGGTTAACAATAATAATAATAATAGTGATAATAATAATAAATTTGATATAATTTCAGGTCCGTTATGCGCCTTTCACGACGGTGGTGCCCAGCATGTCGTCTACCCCGTTACCGCCGCCGCTTCCGCCACCTCCCGCGGCGCCGCCGCCGCCACCCTTGCCACCTCCGCTTCCGTCCTTCCCGCTGCCGTTGCAGATGCAGCAGCGGGCCTACTCTCGTTCCATGACCTCGTTGCCCCCGGAACCGTTCATGATCATGCGGTCCAAGGCCCAGAACCGACGCGTCTCGATCAACGTCGGCGGCGTGAAGCACGAAGTACTCTGGCGGACCCTGGAGAGGCTGCCGCACACGAGGCTGGGCCGGTTGCGCGACTGCAACACACACGAGGCCATCACCGAGCTCTGCGACGACTACTCCCTCGTAGACAACGAGTACTTCTTCGACCGTCATCCCAAGTCCTTCAGCTCGATCCTCAATTTCTATCGAACGGGCAAGCTTCACCTGGTCGACGAGATGTGCGTCCTCGCGTTCAGCGACGACCTAGAATACTGGGGCGTCGACGAGCTCTACCTCGAGAGCTGCTGCCAGCACAAGTACCACCAGCGCAAAGAACACGTTCACGAAGAGATGAGGAAGGAAGCTGAATCACTTAGGCAACGCGAGGAGGAGGAGTTCGGTGATGGCAAGTGCGCGCAATATCAAAAGTGGCTGTGGGACCTGCTCGAGAAACCGACCACGTCCATCGCTGCTAGGGTGAGTTAACCATTTTTCTTTATTATTCTTATTATTATTCTTCTTTTTTTTTTTTTTTTTTTT
>JABFQA010003019.1:0-10317 GCA_022817065.1 Probaryconus sp. ZL-2020
CGATAAATATAAAAACATAATAAAAAATGTTTGTTTATCGTTTTATTGTTAGGTCGTTGAAATGTTTACACTTTTACCATATTGACTGAAATAAAAGTTTAATATAATACGATTCTGGTTACATATGTTAGTTTTTAGTCATACACACAGAACGAATGGAAGGAAATTTTAAAGAAAAACGTTGGAATAACAGTGAAATGACACTGCATTTTAAATTGCGAGAAGATTGTTCACTTAGTAAGAAAAATAATATGAAAGACAAAAATAATATAAAGTCCATATTTTGGTCGAACTGGATAAACATTTTCATACCCTGAGGGCCATTTGTGTAACTTTGAAATTTAATTAGCAAGGTTAGTTTAAGTTACCCACCGTAACTTCTTTAAATTGTTCGCAAAGTTTTATTTAAAAAGGGGCATAAAGCAAATAATGACAAAAATGAGAAAGTAGAACAAAATTACTGCTTACGGCAACATAAAATACGAAATAATTATTCACAATATCTGGTTAGAATAATATTTCTCAGTGTTCGTAAAATCACGCTAATTTATAATGTTGATTATTTAAATTAGTTAATTTCAAAGGGATGAACTTTGTAATAACAAATTTAATCAAAATTTGTAATTGTTAAAGTGAGAATGAGTTAAATAACACAAAAAAATACAAGTAATATTGCTTAATAAATGATGATCGAATAAAATTATAAATATTATATTTAATGAATTGAATTAATAACAAAATTGCATTTATACGAGTTTAATATGTGCTATCAATTGACAAAGAGGAACAATTAAATATTATACTAAAATCGTTATAATATATATGAAACTGTAGGCTAAAAACATTTTTCAGGGAAATATGTCAATAAATAGTCCGGCACATGCATTAATATAAAGCGAGCATATGTACAGTCGCGTTTTTAAGGTAAAATTTTGTTTAAACATTATAATTTGAATTCAAATAGATGTACATTAAAAAAATATATACATTTTTTGACTTTAAACAAATAATAATAAAATAAAACTTTCATGCAAATTTAGGAATACAAAAAATATTCTGGAAAAATGTTCCAGTTTTAATACTGCCGAGCAATATACAAGATAGCTACAAGCTTAAAATTCTCGAGTAGAACATATCCGTAAATAGTCAGACAAACCTTTGTGCAATTAAGTAGAGTAAAAAATTCAGAGTAAATTAAGTAAAATCTTAAAATATTCAGAATTTCGTTTTAAATAATTCAAAAAACTTTCCTCCATTAAACAAAACGAATTATACATGAATTATATATATTCGCTGCAAAATAATTTTTCGAATGAAAATGTTTCGAATGAAAAATTGTTTGTTACGTACTTACGCATAAATACTGACGTATATTTATAACTCCATAGTAAAGTTTTGTAACAATTCTTTAAAAACAGAAAACGTCGACAACATTTTCAGTGCATTCTCTCGATAAGTGGTTCTGCCCCCCTCTCCCCCCCCGGATCCCCTCCCCCGCTCTTTATCGCACTTTAGAAGCGTCTGTCCGAAAACGTGGTTGCAATGGCACAACCCTCTTGACACCAACAAAGGTACTAAAATTCAGTTCTCTTTATCAAAGAATGCACGAAATTGACGATCTTTTTCGTGACGCATCGCACTTAGCGAAATTAAATGGGAACAGACACAAAACTCATAACTCGGTCATTGCGATAAAGTTCTGTAATTATACTTGGTAAATTATCTTTTTATCTTACTCAATTTCACATGTGCTCTCTTCGCCGTGGAACTGAGATTAAAGGTTTGCTTAACCATTAAAATATTCCATTAACGCGAAGGCTGAACGCTAGCAAGTTGACGCTCGGGTAAAGATGGACAAGACAAGAGACGGAGGGTTCAAACACAACGGGGGATGGAAACGAGGAGGAGCCGACAAAGACGGACGAGCCGGAGCTTAGACGATGAAAAAGCGAGATGGAAAAACCAGAGCGGACGGTGACTTGTTAAGGAAAGTTCATCTACCTTCCAGCAACTGTTCTATCCGCGATGCTTTACATTTTAGAATATCATTTAACGTAGAAATGCAGAAAACGTAGCTGCTGCCGTCGTTAACCTCGACGTACGGGGATTAAACGGATTTGCGATTCGCAACTGTCGGCCTATCTTTCATTCCTCTCTTCCTAGGAACTTGCCTTCGTTTTCTTCCTCCCATCCTTTTTTGCTCCCCTTCCCCTTCCCCTCCCCCTCCTCCACCCCCGCGCAATTAGTGCAGTCCTTCAGTATTTTCCGAGGAAGCTTCCTTCCTTATCTGGAGTAAGGATTTTTTTCGCGCAAAAACGAAAATGTCCGTGACTCGAGCGAACCGAGAGAAAAACATTAACGAGCGTTATTTCGCGCACTTTGTCGATCTCTGTTTTTACTTTGGAAGAACTATTGTTATCCTCGACAGAAGGCGAAGAAGAAGAGAACCAAAGAAGAGTTGGAAGCCCAAGTTTATGTATTAATGTTTGCCGTTAGAATAGAAATTTATAGAGATATCGGAAACTCCGAAAGAAGAGAAATATAACGGTTCTTATCGATTATTTTCTATTTTGTTTTAAAATAAGTGCCTTTTACGGGGCAAAATAAGCCGGCGAAGATTTTCAGGAGGGCGCAATTAAAAGTTGGGCGAAGATGTAGGGGCTGGAGTTTGCGGGAAATAAAATGTCCCTCGCGGTAATTAATGTAGAGCATGATTCATTAGCGGAGCGGTTTTAACTCGGATAGTAAAAATAGTCGCGAAAATTTACAACAGGGAACAAACACATTGTTTAACATGCAATATTCAATGCACTACGGTTGAATTTAACATTTTTATTGCACCAATTGTAACTTTAAACTGTTGCAGTGACAATGCGGAGACAATTTATTATTATACCTTACATCTTGGATAATTCTCTCTTAAATATTTTATTCGGCCACTGTCGTATATCTTCTTTTTCGTACTGAATAGAAATATTGTAAATATCGAACTTTTAAAAATAGGTTTATTAAAGTTTTAAATTTTATATAACGTAACTGTCAGAACTTCGTCATATTCGATCATAATCTATATTTCAGGAAAAAATCTTCCACATATTTTTTTTCTCGACGATAATAACATGAAATATACATAAAAAATGTTGTTCATTAAACAACCATTAAATATTATCATAATGTAATTTTACAACCTTAGACATAATGTTATATTTCCGTCACATTTGAAAACATGATTACCATATACAATTTAACATGTACTAAAGTACGGTCTTTTTTCAACAAAACTACACTAATCCCGATAAACTCGATACGCATGCGCACCTGTTGTAAAGCGAAAACCCATTAACTTGAAATAAACATCTTCTTCACTTAAGTACTTCGATGCAAAGAGAACGCTTTTAGTGACACAAATGCACGGAATAAGTGAAAGATAATAAAAACTACGCGAAGCACTTTTTCTCCGCGTTAAGTATCTTCACAGCTGTCAAAGAAAACTTTTTTTTTCGAACGAACACTGCTCATCAGAAATACATGTTCATTCGAAAACAATTTTCATGCTGCTCGGGGATTTTACTTCTTCCAGCAGTTTTCATAATTTGGCTCGACTCGCACATTTTGCATTAATTCTTTTTAAAAGAACCCCGCACATAATGCAAGCCTTGTCCGTAAATAAATAGACTGCTTCATAATTAGAACGCACTGAGACTGTTTTTTTCTATTCAGAGACCAAACGGCAACAAATTTATGTAACTAGAAAATGAATGCGGTGCAAAGGAGTGTGTAATTAGTGAACGCACTTAATGGAATAAATAATATTTGCCACGCAGATTTGCCACAGACAGAGGAATTGAAACAAATGCAAATCAATTTTTCATGTTAGTTAACATCGAGTAATTGTAATAGAATATTTGCGAGGATTTTTATATATATTATATATAATTATAATATTCCATCTGAATAATGGATGTAAAGGTAACTGTATACAAATGTTTGTGGACAATACTATCAAATGCGTTTAAACAATTTTCTGTAACAATACGTTTTATAAACAATCAGACATGAAGTAAAATCCTTTATCAAACTCAACAGTAAATGCTGAAAAGAGAATTGATGCCGTTTAATTTAGAAAACATCGTATGTTTAAGGAAAATGTGTTGTTAAAATGTAATATCTGTAAATTACGTTTGCAAATCAATTTAACTTTTAAACAATACTTCTGAAAGTTGTGTTTATTCGAAATTGTAGAGTAAATTTCTGTTGCACTAAACTTTACTATTCCCTTTTCTCAATACAAACACAACTTTGTTATAAACTTGCGTTCAACATTTATTTGTAAAAGTACTGACAATTTTATATGCATTAAGATTTTTATTTCTATTCTATTAAGTTACATTCGCAAAGGCCATTTATTGATCAAATTATTTCTTACCTTATATTTAAGAAACGGAAGAAATAAAATAAAAATGAAGAATATTCTCAAGTTTGTCAAACCGAAACGTAAAGAAATTATTTAACGTATAAATAATTCGTTCAAACGCTCTGATAACGAATCAACTCATTTCCTAGAATTTATTTATTAAAGAATTTATATTGCGTTTAGTAGTAACTTTGGTTACGGACGATAAAAAAAAAAGCATTGTACAAAGGCATCCTGTACATGACGTTGAATTTTTCGAATAGATACGAGTAACGAAAAAGAGTTTCAATGGTTTTGCAAAATGGGATATTGAGTTTTATAACGAGTTATGTTTAACTGTGAAAAAGTGCAATTTTTCGTCGGGCGCGTCCATTGTAATGATTTACTACTTTTATATATTACCAAAATAGTAAATCATGGGACGACATAAATTTTGCTTAAAAGATTCGAAATTAAACTGAACTAATGGATCTTAGTATATACAGACAGCATAATATATCTGTACGCGCAACATTGTGACAGTTGATCGATTTAACGCGGATGCCAGGCGATTGTGATTTACGGTTGTGACAAAATCAGAATTTTATATACCGCGCTTCGTTTGCTAATTACGGTATTTATTGGATTAATTTGCATTATAATTTTCGTGAGATTTTGTAACGCTAAAGCTGATTTCAAAGTGGCGCTTTGCTGTCGCACATTTGAAAACGCGATCATTGATTGCGGTTATATTTGGTGGAGTTAAATTTCAAACATTAAAATCGCGATCATAATACAATCAATTCGTAGGTCAAGCTTTTTAATAAATATGATTTAATTAAATTTGGAATAACCCAATGCAAATTGTGCGCGATGTAAATATAGGTGTGCTTCTTCGGGTGAAAATAAATTATCCTTTGTTTTAATCTACTTTAATTAATTTTAGAATGTGCAATTTCAAATATTTTTCTTTAACATTATACGGAATAAATACGAACGAAAGAACGTTACGGTTATTTTAAATTTCATCGAATATTATAAACTGTTAAATGAATTATTAAATATTTTCAAAGCGTTTTCTTATTAATCATATGCGACAAATAATGATGAAAAATTAATTGTTCGGAATTGTCAACAGCAGACAGATGTTAATGTATGTTAATACTTACTTTGCTCTCTAAGAATAGACAACAAAAGTGATTCCGCATTATGCAACAATTCCTGATCGAAGAAAAAGAAAATTTCTTTTTCTGATACATCGAAGCAATAAAATGCACTTGTAGAAAACTTGCCCCTTTTTATAAATATTAATGTAATGCATATATATACATACCATGAAGTTTCTTGAGATAATATTATAATATTTCGTAAACTTAATGTAAGAGAAAGGTTTGAATTTAAACTACAAATAAAGGACATCTGTTACGTAGAAACTAAGTGAAAGACTTATTATAATTTTACAAAACGCCATAAATTTGAAACAAAGAAGGGTTTTGATCATTACCTTCGATCTATAACTGAAGTCGAAACTAAAAGAAAAATAAATCATAAATTACATAACTCTTAACACCTAAAAAAACTTTCTTCGCTGCATTATCAAGTTTTTAAATAATAGAATAACATAATATATTTCCCGAGAATAATGTAAAGAATTATTAAATATAATTTTTTCCCCATTTTTATTATAATTATAAGTTTAATGAATAACTGTATTTTATTAATAAGAGAAGGAATAAGGCGATAACATTTTTATCAATACATTTCGTTATTTCATTTTAATGAATTTCGCAAATATTCATTAAACAAAAATTCATTAACTCTTGGTCTCGTTCTGATACAAGAGCGCTCAATACAAAAAAAAAAAAGGTAGAGTAGAAAAATTGGTGCGAAAAACAAGGATACGAGAAAATAAACGACCAACAAAAATGTAGTGCAAAATAAATTATAAATTTGTATATCATCTGTTTTCTCTTTTTTTTTTTTTGCGAAATCGTAAAACGTGCAAATCAGGATGCAAAAATGTTAAATGAAACAAAGTGAAACTCACCGGCTATGATGAAGCATCGAGCCAAAGGTATCATCGTAGTGAAGAGCCGGAAAATTTGGCACGGTTTTGGCCTGGCTGGACCAGATGTCAGATTAAAATTATTGAAGTAAAATAAAGTCGCCGGATTGATTGGCAGATGAGGATAACGAGCGATATTATCACACGGTCACTTAAGTCATAATTGCTTGATTAGGCCCGGTGAAAAGAAGTGGTGTCAGCATTAAGCGCATAGAACTTATTGCAGCGTGTAACAATGATGAAAAAATGACTTCGGTCCCGAGACAATGATTCGCGATGCCCCGTGTAAAATTGTAACTTGAAAATCGCGCGAAACGCGCTCCTCGCTGAACGTTTGTTCCCCGGCACCACCGGCTACGACTGATCGCGATTAACCCTCGTCCAGACTGGCGCAGGCGCCACTCGTTTTCGAAGCGCGTCTCTCTTCCCGTTCGTTCTATCTCACTTCCTTTTTGACACCCCCTCGCTGGGAGCCTAGGTAGATAGGTAAGTAGGTAGGTAGCCAGATAGGTAGGTCAATGGTCTCAGACACGTCGCTTCCACGTTTTCAGAAAACCAAACTTTCCTCAGTCAACTTTGAATTTTATTTATTGTCCGTGTTATCGTGTTCAAATCAAATTAAAGCCATTACAAAAGAAAATAAATTAAAATAGAGAAAATTAATTTTGGATAAAACTGATTCCTTTTGAACGAAAAGGATATTCGTTTTAATATTTTCCCAAAATTACATCGTTTTAATTTAATAAGAATGTCCTTTTGCTTTCGATTCACTTTGATCTAAAACGGAATTCGTTTTGGTACAAAAAGATTCATTTTGAATGAAAACTTTTTTCCTTTTACGAGGAAATGAAACAAAATAATCTCACAATTGATTGTTAGCAGTATTTTTACGTAAAACTAATCGTTTTCATTCAAAAGTATTATTTGAAAGAAAAAGAAATGAATTTTGAATTAAAAAGAATATTTTTTTTTAATGTAATGTTATACAAATCCATTTCAAATTAATTCATCTTTGTAATTGTAAAGTGATACTTACTTCATTAAAAGTAACCATAACTAAATCAATAATTTTACCAGCTTTAACATTTCTGTTAATGGATTTGATCATCATAATCATTCTTAAACTAAATTTCTGATCAGGTGATAAAATATACCAGTTTGTAAAATATGCAGCTTCTCCAAAATTAGCTCTCTATTTAGAATCAAGAAAAAATTGTTAATGATTATCAATATACAAGAGACTGATATGAAAAAAATGGATTAAACATATCACGCAGGAGATTTTTTAAACAATTTCGTTACATGTCACAGTTTCCGTAGTTATACCTCTTACATATTTACATGTAGGTGTTGTCCAAGTTAATTTGAAAAGTCTTAAAAATGTCTTAAAACAATGTATAGGCTTTGTCATTCTTCTGTTCTGAAATTATATTATCTTTTAAAGAAAGTTCATACTTAGCCTAGGCGTATAAGTCATTGTCTGTTAATTAGTCAGTGTCATACAATTATAAGGAAACAAAAATTACTTTTTAATGTTCATGTAATGCGTCGTTATTTCAATGTGGATCTAAACTGTCAGAAAATCAAAATTTAGTGAAAAAAGCAAATAAATGAAGGTGAACTAAAAAAGTCTAGTCTTTAAATTTACGTAATAACTGAAGTATTTCTTTTTTCGTACCTCTTGAACTAACGATTCTCCAAGCAAACATAAAAAATAGAACTCAAGAGATTTAACTAAGGCGGTTGCAAAATTTCTTACGTAACCAACGTATCCATCATTACTCTTACCATATAAAAGAAAGTATTCTTGTAAATGATAATATAATAGTTTATATTTGAAAATACCATTTCTTACCGTTAACATGCAATACATGCCAAAACATGTGCAAAAAATGCATTGAAACCATTCTATAAAAAGTGTATACGTATACGTTTTTTCAACCATCTCTACAAATCTATTTGAAGAACATTTTACTTAAATTATAAACAAAAAGAAAAACTTAAATGACCTACTCTAGTAAAAATTAATTAAACTATAAAAAATTTAAATTGTAATAAAGGACATTCGTCAGAAATTTGTCCTGAAGAAATCCTGTCGATATAACGCAATCAATAGAACGCAACGGAAACTTTACATAGTAAAAAACAGTTCACAAGATATCATCATTTCTAAACATCCCATCACTAAACAGATTTGAATACATACCTATATAAATCACGTTGTTTCTTAACATATGTTAATATAATGGAACTAATTTGATTGTGATTAAGTTTATCATTGTCGACGAATTTTTTTAAAGAAACCGCTAAGCAACTGTATTGAGAAGCAATGTGCAAAAATATAGAAATACAAGCAAAAGAACATGTAGCTACCAATGAATTTATCGTTTGAGCGATTATCTGTATAACAAACACGGTCCAAAAAACTGTTACATCCTGTAGATTATAAATGATCACATTCACTGTAAAAAATGTTCGACGTTCATCAAAACCACTTCTACCGTCAGGTCCTTTAACCGTAAAGAATAGTACGATCCAAAGTCCTAACGATTGAGTAATCATTACCGATACAAAAATTGTTGCATATCTGCTAATTTTAACATTCTTGGTAATAATTTCTCTTGTGCCATTGATAATGTACAACCAATGATTTTGCATTTGCTCGATGCAGATTCTAATAAATTTACTTCGTAATCTCAGTATAACATATTGCATTGCACAACCCCAAACCAAAATATAAACACAGATATCTACGAGCCTTGATGATATACTTTTTTGACTTAAAAACACACCTGTACTGAATAGCACTAAATTTGCAGACAGTGCAAAATTTTGCATTGCGTTACAGATGAATTTTATGATTCGCAAAGTTAATTTGCTGTTAGGCAACAAATGCCATGATCCGCATAAATGTAATAAGCAAATGTTAAATTTGAATCCATAACGCCAATCTTCAGCAAAGTGCTGATTCTTGACAATACAATTTTTCGATTCGTCATTACACATAACGACTGATTCGTTAGACGGTTACTGATAAAATTGATTGTTCCACGAAACACGCACATGAAAAATGACGCATGATTATGACGCTTGCGCATATCGTTTAACATTTTTTTTTTTTTTTTCATCGCGTGCAATTTTATCAAATGAATTTATTCAAGAGTTGTCTTTAATATTTTAACGTCAAATTGAAGAATTCTTGATGTAATTTAATACTTTTTCACGGTATATTTAATTTTCTATACCTCTTCAACTATCGCTTCTCCAAGTAGAAATAACAAACAGAATTCAAAAGCTTTGACTAATGCAACTAAAGAATTTCTTATGAAACCTACATATCCACCATTATTCTTACCACACAAAAATTTATTTTCTCATTAATTAAAATATCAATAATTATTACCACTGCAAAATGGTTCAATCATTCTCCTACATTACCTGAATAAAATGATACAGATAAGTAGTATAAATACGATAAAACTTGAGATCTAAAGACTATTTTAAAAATAGCCCCTTTTATAAACAAAAAATTATAAATAAAGAAGTAATTCGTTTGTTTTTTTTTTCTTTTTGAAAACTTTATTTTTTATAATTACTTGAGTGTCTGCAAAAACAAACATATTAAAAAATTACAAAAATCTGTTGTAAATTATGGATTTTGGCATTTTTGTTTTAATGTCCCCTTAAACAAAATTTCTCATTACACCCAAAAATGCTACAGCTTTCTTTACAGCCTGCAATAAGCAAATACAAATTATTAGTGAACAGGAAAATTAAATGTATTCTGAAACTTAAACATAATAATGAACCGATAAAAAAAACCGATAAAAATATTAAAAAATTTAAAATAATAATGTAA
>JABFQA010003020.1:0-10316 GCA_022817065.1 Probaryconus sp. ZL-2020
GCTACTGTTGCGCGATGACGCTATGGCCAACGAGTCCACGGGGGGCATTTTATATAAACAGGACCCTGTGTATGAAGTTATTATCATTGTTCCGCTCAAATGTGACTTTGGCAGACTTGGTTCACGCTGATATGTTTTCCCAATTATTTATACGCGCCGTATTGTCGGATAGTAAACTTTACATTATCATCGAAATAAAGTAATTTACAGTATTGTTGACGATGATGTATCAATGCAAAAATTTATCGATGCATTTTGCAAAATAATGCAGAAAAATATTTATAGTGCTTTTACATGAAAGATAAATGTTTTAGAAATGAAACGGATTTATGACGGATACTGTATATTTCACGAGGAGCATTTTTGCTAAACATTTTCGGAGACATTGTATTTGAAGCAAATATTTGAAACCGGTGCGAAAATGCATTGTATACTGTATTTCTTCTTAGAATGAGATCAATATATTTTCTAGATACCGAACCTGTCTGCGCGAGTATGCTGCGCTGATATCAAAAATATGATCAGTATCTCTCAATGTTATACTATACTATTTTTGCTTGGAACTGTTTTACGCGGTACATCGATTTCGCTTCTATCTTTAAATCTGTTGGATTTAATTCAGCCCTTCGATTCTTTATTTTTTTATTTTTTTTTTTTTTTTTTATTTCTTTCACTGTCCATTCTCTCTCTCGTTAATAATGACGCAAAATCTCCGCGCACCATAGCATTAGGGATAAATGTATGTTATCTCTGAGTCGGCATCGCAGATGACTGGTCTGTATAATTAGATCATGAGAGTCGAAGAAATGACTCAATTGAGAAGTTGCGAACAAAAAACAGGTAGTAGGTGCTTTGAAAACAAATGTGTCAAATAGCATCACGGAATACTGCCAATTAATATATCTGCGAAACATTTCGGAATAACGTTGCCTTTCATAAATAAACTTTAGAATTTACTTTTACTTATAAACGGCGGATGTCTACAGGAAAAATGTTTGCTCTCTGTGTTTATTATTCTATTTATGTCAAGAAGTTTAAGAACTAAAGTATATACACTTTACTTATACTTTTTATTGCACATGGATAAATAGTACTGCTTTCATATGTTAATTCGTATCCTAAATCGGAATTATTTTTCCGATGTCTTTTTCGCCTCATATTTTTTTTATATTCAATATTTTTACATTGACAGAAATATAAATTAATTAGACTTGATAGCACGTGTAAATTTAAAAGTCTTTATTTAATTCCAATTAATTACCTTAAAAGTCCAAACAAACGAATGGTTAAATATTCTATTTCAATAACTAAATTATTAGGAGAATTTGAACAAGCATTTATTGAGTGAGATTTTAGAATGCTTATTTACATCTGAATAATAAAACAGTCGTCACGACCAAATTATTTTCCTTTATTCTTCTTTCCAAATGCAATCTTATTTTAAAGACATTTTACATTCTTCAATTTTGAATTATTCAACATTTTCTTCTCGAAGATTACAACAACAACAATTTACTACTTTAAAATTGTACTTCAGTCCTTTTGTATTTTGCTTCTCAGTACTTTAGCTTCTCTTTTGCCTATAAATACTGTTTCATGGAGGTAAATTTGCTTAGTACCGTAGCAATCAAAATCGTACATCAATCATTGACTCAGCTTTACATTTCCCTAAAGCTATTATTTCCCATAAATAACGACTTCAGAAAAAATTATAACAATCTCGGTCGCAGAGCCGCGAGATCTTCTTAGACTTCCTTTATCTGAATATAAAACACAAAAATTTGACCTAATAAAGATGACCAGGAGATAAACTAGCCTCGAAGCGGCTTACGTAAGTCTTGTTGATGAAGTACATCGAAAAAGGCGTGGGAACAAAGCGCATGACTGAACAGCCGAGGTTAAAATGAAATGAAGACAAGTCCGAGCGTCGAAAATCAGCATAATTATGGTTCTGGCAAAATAATTCGCCGACTAAAAATGTCAAAGCGCGACAAATCCCACAGAAACGGAGAACACACGTTGCTTTGCCATTCGTGCGTATGAAATTTCAAATGTTCATTTTATCATCAACATATTTTCTTTTAGATAATGATCAAAAAAAAAAATAATAATCTTCAAAGCAGAGTAATCATTAAATCAGGAATCAAGCTTCTATAATTCATAAAAACATTTATAAATAATTTTTGTAAATTACAGATTATTACTAAAGACCTTTTGTCAAGATTTATTTTCAAATTTATTTCACATAGATCATTTAAATCAGCATTGTAAACTTGACGAAAATTCATATTCGCGCGTCTGTGCTCTCGTTCTCTCTTCCGCCATACATCATATTTCCAACCGAACATAAAAAGAGCGCAGAACGCGCGCCTCGTCGGAAGAAAACAAAAGCCCGTCGTTATCAACGGGGACGCAGTTGCGTCTCGCGCCAAGTGCTTCTCGCGTCATATTCTTTGCGTCACGTTTCGCTTTTCTCTCGGCGTCGTCTTTTCTTTCCCCCCGGTCTCTCGTTAACATCACGAAACGCGCGCCCTCTCAAAGGAGAAGTCGAAAAAGGGTGCAATAAAAATTTCAGAACGAGAACCTGAGGGTGGACAACAACCCAACTTCCCCAAAGTTTAGACCCTCTCTGAGTTCACCAGTCTGTGATTTAAAAAGTGCACTCGCATGGCCGTTTTTGCTTCACACGATAGAATGAATATACATGTATTTCGTGAAACTTTTTTTTTTCTTTTTTTTTGTATTAAAATTATTTGTTATTAAATATTGACTGGAAAATTGGAAACTCGTAAATAATAATTGAAATGCATTCGTTATAAAATTCACAAAAAAAGAAAAAAAGCAAATTCTTGCAAATTTCATCTGTCAGTTTAATTGTGTAATAACGAACCTTCATTATGTTTCGACGTTAAAAAGGAAATCCTAAAAATCAGCTGTCATTTTTGATGCATCAAGGTAAACAGTCAGTCCGCTTAAGAGAATCGATTTTGCAAAGGATCTTGATCCTGAATTGCCCATCCCTACCTGGTATGCAAAAGAAACGGCAGAAGAAGCAAAGGAACAAAGCGTCTCTTTCTTCGAGCTGGCAAGAGGCATCTCTGAATTTTTCCGCGCGTACACCTCCGACTCGATTTCGATCGCACGAACTCTCGGAGCAGATCCGTGCCTCGATAGAGACATTAGCCATGCTCCTTGTTCTTGCCCAGAAAGGCCGCTTTGTGTCGGTCCCCCGACGCGTCGAAGACCGGGTCTGGTCTCACGGGGGAGGTAGGGGGGAAGGGAGGGGCAAAATCCTTGCCATGACAGCGATACCGGGGCACCGTCACGCTGCTTTCGGACGGATCACCGAAGGTGGGATCGCTCGTTTTATTCCGCCGATTAAGTGTGCCTCTCTTCGAAAGTCGATACACTATAACCCACCATCCTGATTAACACAATTTTTAAATCGATTATTTTTAATGCTTCTTTTAAACCATCATTTTTAACGAATTATTATTTATAAAAATCGTCGTCCTGAAAAAAATCTTAACCCAAAGAATTTTTAGAAATGATTATCTTCAAACGATTATGCAGTGAAGATTGCTTTTCATGCTTCTATGATGAAGTGAAAATCGACGGTTGAAATTTCACGCACATAATTTTTAATTGCCATTTAAAAAGCAACTTGCTGAAATAGTGGTTTTATGGATAGATTCAGTTGGTGCTGTTGGACGCGATAAAGTTTGCTTGTTTATGATGACGTTTTATGGAAGGACATTTAAAGTTGGCTCCGTATGTGTAAATATAAGGACCGATGAGGTGAAACGTTGTGAACTCGAGTGAATCGATGACATGTTTTGATTGGCATTGATGCTAACTGCCGTTTTGCGGAGATAATTATATGTAAAATTGATTGGCATGAATCGAAGAGAAAACAAGTTGTTATTAATACCAGGAACTGCTGAAATTTGCTACTAACATTCTACTAGATACAGAAGAGTTAGGTATAGTTCTGCATTTGAGTCTCAAAATGATTGTAAAAATAAATTTGTTGATACACAATAATTAATGCTCACTTTATTATATAATAATTATCATAAGATTCGTAATGATACAAATTTATCATCTGTTTTGCAATTTGATCAAAATTATTATTATTTCGCAAATTTCCTAAACTAACTAGTTTGAAGACAAATATTCTTAAATAATAAGAAATGCAAACACAATAGTTTTGATATTCAAATGTTAACAGTTGGATTTACGTTGACACGTTTTGTTAGAATTACTGTGTTTACTTGCTGAATCGGCAAACTCTGGTGTTAACCTAAATATGACAACGTGTGTTCTCAGCAAAACTGAATGCCGGATCAATATTAAGAGCTTGACGGCTTCTTCTTAGTTACGAAGTAGGTAGGTGTAGTTCCGATGATTTTTTCTTCTTATTTTCGTGTCGATGCAGCAGTTTCTTTATTCCGTGTAGACGATTGAATAACGTATCCAGATATGACCCAATATAGGAAATTGAAACTCCACGTCTGCTACTGTATGTTTCACCATAGGAAATCGACACAGAAATATACATATACCACCCAAAGATAAAATAAATATTTATTGGCTTCATACATAATAAAATAGAACAAAATATATTTATTTCGAATAATGCAGCGCATCATATTTCATGATAAAACACATCGATATTTTAAATGAAATCATGATAACAGCATTGTCGTTTGAATTTCAATTAGATAATTTCTTTTTTTTTTTTTTCATAACGCATACATTATACTCTCGTAGAAATTCAGAAATTACTTCGAAAGTACATGACCAGAACCTCCTCTTCTACACCATGATTTAATTTCTATCAGAATAGTAAATCTGATAAATGCACTTTTAAACGAGTACATTTGTTACAAGCTCAAGAAATCCAAAAATTCTTATCACACTATAAAATTGCACAAACTACGTTTTATTAATTGAATCAATATCTATTGAAAATTCAACAGGATCTAAACCACAGTTGTGTAAAAATGGCATTGTAAGTGGCTAAGCTTCGTGGCACAATATGAAGAAAAACTTAAACTCGATTAACTTACAAAGTCACAGCAAACCCCAGAGAACGGGGAAACGTTTCCACGGAAAGTGTCGTCGGATTTCGTGAGATGAAAAACGTCCGTTCGAGAGCGGCATTCCAATGAGGAGACACTAGCTGGCTAGGTTTCATCTCGATTTCCAGGTATATGCGAAGCATTATACGACAGATCACGCTCGCGCATGGGGGAATGCGAGCTGAAAGTGTCGCGGCGAGTCTCCAGACGGAGACGGCCAATGAGATAGAGCGCGTAATCGTAAGGTCGCATCTCCTTGACAAATACTGGCAGGACCACGCGCGGACGTTGATCCTATCTTGGGCCTGGTCTTGCAGATAAATGGGTCCGCGTTTGCCGCCACGCAGTGCTTAAGGTACACGTGTATGAGATAGATTAGAGCGAGCTTCGTGGCTTCGCTTTGCCCGACTTGTGCGAGATCCGACTCCAGAAGTAAAAGTGCCAGGATTTCACGTACCGCACATTTTTCTGCAGTTTGATTCGCGAAGAGTTTTAATGGCCGATCTGTTTCTTTCTGATCTTTAACCATTAATGAAACTTTCTATGTTTAAATGACGTTATATGAAATTTAATGAACAATTAGAATAATTGGTTTGTTACTTATCATTACGTCTTAGTATAATCTGTTTTTATTGGGATAATTGTCTACAAATAGTAGCAGTTGGTATAATCTAGTCATTTTATAGGATTATAATAGGATCTACAATGGAGTCACCGTGACCCTAAGCGATAAGGATAATAGAATAGAATTCATGTAGTTCAGATAAGCAGATTGAAAATTTCAGTAGGTACTGATAAAGTGTATTATTATTTATTGAGGGAATTGTTTATTTATCGCATGATTATCGTTTGGCTCAATATGTCATTTATTTATGGTATATTGTATAATTAACGTTCATATTTAATTATTGTTGTTAGGATGATTAATCAGATAATGATTACGAATTGAATAATGAAAATTCGTTGATTGTTCTCTTGTTATAACGCATATGATATACATCTGCACCTGTTGGCATTTGGAAACCAGTTTTAAATCTTAAATTTCTAGTAAAAAGGACACAAAATTTACAATAATTGACGTGGAATAATTAACATATCATTATCAGAGATTACCTAGCTACTTTTCTTCATAATTATTAACATACAAATTTAATCTAACAAAAAATCTCCCCTCTGCTTTAGGCACGAGGGTTCGCTATAAAAACTTAATTATTTCCGCCAACAACCTACGACAAGCTAATCTAAACCCGACTTATGCTTGACGACGCCGTTGAAATTACCTAATATCCACAATCAACACACTGGCCTTTCGTTGGTATTAACTAACGACATCTTAATTACGTACACATTAGGTTGCAATTTGTTTCCCGTGCACAATTACCGTATTTCGTACCAATATCTTTCATCATTTAATAGACATGATTTAGAAATTACTGTTCAGCAAAGATCAGAGTACAACGTAATTCAAAATGTAATCGAAAGTATTGAAACGAAAGTACACATACTGCTATCAACAAGTGCATAAAATATTCGCACTTTAATCATGAATATTGCAGTTTTTATGATATATTATGTAAATTAAACATTGACTTTTTGCGTGAACCGCATTTATGTCTTCATTTAAAAGTGAAAATGTTAACAAAAATTATTTTTCCTAGGAAAATAATTTCAGTTGTTAATTAAAATTATATTAGGTATATATATTTTTATGTTTATACGAAAAAAAGAAGTATATGAAAGAATAGTGAATGGTCGAACAGGAACGGTTAACAAATATGATATGGTTATTTCCTTGCATTTTTTGTTACATAAGTTTATCGGAAAATGTGTTTATTTGAAATGCTGTAAATGTTATTGTCACATATATTTACGTATCAAAAGATTTCAAGACAAATGGAGACAAATGCGAGTGGAGGCCAGTTTTGTCTACACTCTGTAGACAAAACCGTAACCTGGAACTGAAAATGTTTCAGTGACATATTTACGATATCCGAATAAGTCTTATAATGTCGTATTAGCTATTTTAGCGATAAAACATTATGGAACAAGTAACTTAGAATTATACAAATACGAATTTCACAACTTTACCGTAACTATAATTTCAAAACAACTATGAAACCAAAAAAAAAAAAAAAGTGATGCGTAAGAATGTGCCGAAAGAAATGAAATTTAGCAAAAAGGGAAGTGTTTTTAGCGGCCAATAAATATAATAAAAACATCATTATTGCAAAGTTTGCGCGACACGATGTTTAACAGAAGAACGTGTGGAGATGACAAAAGCCCGTAAGTTGACACAGCTTGAAGATACTCCGGATCGTGCGAAAGTGACAAGTTTTTTGGCCACTTTGGCATACCTACACCTATACAAGTTTCAGGTAGATCTGCCTCAAATATACTGGCATGGCTATCTCAGCCATTAGTCTGCTTGTCACCGACGTAACGAATGACTCTTGTAAAGTTGGCTCGGCATACGGCAACATGTGCTATAGTTACCTCGGTCAAACTCTGTTAATGCCGTACTAAAATGTTCCGTAAGCCGTACAACGGCTACGAAACCCGTCGTTGTATACGCCGTGTTTTATAAGGATGTAATCATGGCTGTAATACTCCAAGTATCGAGTAGAATACGTCTGCGATGTCCCTCCGCGACTCGCGATACCTAAATGTACGATTGCTGCGAGCACCGCTTCAATTCCAACTTACTGCAATCGTATTGCGACAAATTTCAGGCATTAATTCAATAAAGATTGCACGCGTACCGTATATTTCATTCTGCCCGGTAAATAAACATTAGTGTAGCAACTTAGAAGGCTAACGTTAGTTATTTCAATTGATGTATGGAGAGCGATTTATGAATTATGCATTTCATGCCAAACAAATTTACATCGACAGTTTGATCTCAAATTTTATCCCGAGATCATTCTTCAAATACGACTAAAACGAATATTCACTTTAATCTTTTTCATTAAATAATCATATTTTGTTCAATTACGAGACGGTTACTTTAACTTCTAATAAGTTTACGAGATAATCAATGGATTTGTATTTAGCTACAAGATTCTGATATTACATGGGAGGGCTGTTAGTTACGTCTATGGTTATACGCCAAAATGACTTAATATCGAATCCGAAGTGTTTCAGAGATGGGGAAGGGATTATTGTAATGATCTATTAAGCGTTCATGAGACTAAGGACATTGGCAGGAAACAAGCCTAAATCCACACTGCAGAACCACCAATACCTAAATCAACTATTAGGGAAGTTATAGAAGCTATTGAGCAATTATTAAATTATAAACCTCCAGGAGTAGAATCAATTTCAATGGAATATCTCAGAGTAAACGAAAGGTTTCTCTAACTGTTATCAAATATAATTGAAACTTTCAGATATATATATATATAACAACAGTATTAACAGTATTATAGTTTAACGAAAAGAAATGAAATAATTTTTCTTTAAAGAAATCCTGTCTTATTTAGAGTTACCTCGGTACGAGAAATATAATGTCTATATGAACATTACATTAAAGTCCATATACCTACAATACCTTCTTAACTCGAATTCGCTAAATCATATAAAGAAAGGAATACGTGTGGGGAATAATTTCTCAAATGAATTTAAGAAACACAATTGTTCAGAAGAGAAGAATCGCCGGAACGTCAGTTCAGGCAAGAATTGAATGGGGAAATACAATTATTAAGTTATGCAGATAATTTACATATACTAAAACACAATGAAGATGAAGATTAGAACTAGAAACGCAAACATCCAATTAGGATAGAGAAGAGGCAGTATAATAATATATGTAATCTCAATGATTGTATGCGATGTCTAGAACAATACAAACAGTTCAAATATAAGGATTTAAACTGGAAATTGCAATTCAACTATACATAATTGAACTCGGGTAAAATGATTGAAACGGAAGTTAAATGGCCATTGCAGAATAAACGTAAAGCGTTCAAGTGTCCAAGATTGAAGATGAATCTAAATTCCAGTTATAATCTGAAATTACTCAGGCTATTCTTCTGCGGATGCAGCTTAATGAAATGTCGTACATTAGATGGGACGCGCGGTGGTTTTCTGTATGCAAAAATAGAACGTCGCTTTAGATATAAGTTAGACACGTTAATGGCAACTGACCAGCGAGTAAAGCCGGAGCAAAATAGGAGCATAATGTTGGAACGAACCCGAGCGAAATAGGGGTCGCCAGCAAAGCGATTGAATCAATTTTCTAAGAACACGGCCCAATACAGATCGACATAAATCATCTCAATTAATCGAAAACAAGTTCGCTTCATTAATTTTCGTGTAACCTTATACCTTGGAAAGGGACTGCCAGAATGACCGTCTTACTAATAAATAACTCATCAAGATCCTCTGCATTTGCCATTGCACAATAAAATGCAATCAAATAACACTACTTGTGCTGTTCTTTATATTCAAAGTGATGCGCGAGTTGATGAATCGTTCTCCGGCGATCCTTAATTGTAGCAGAAAAAGGAGGACGAGAACATCCGCTACCGACGCCCGAATTAGCATATTCCTATTATTCTCGCATGAAATAAATTAATTTCCCCTTTCGCCACGTCGCCCTCCTAATCGTCCACGGGGATCGTAATTCGATCGACAGAATCCCGGTGTATCGGCAATCGATCGGAAATTGTTAGGAGCCGTGTGCCCTGGAAGTGAAAACAGATCGAGCGAGAGAGTGAGATAGGAAAGAACACAAATGCCGCAGGCGGTATGGCAGATCCTAGAGGCAGCTGGCCCACGTGAAGTGCAATTAAGGCCTGCAAACAGAACGAAAACCACGAGCCCGACTTATGCGAACACCAAAGCACCCGGCTCTAACAAGGAGTAGTCTTTTGCGATCCCTCTTCGGTAACGACTTCGTATTCTCTCTCGCAGCTATCAATTTTTTTTCTTCCTTTTTATCCTTTTCCTGTTTGCCCGTCTCTAATGATCTTTTTCTGCGAGTCGTTCTTTTATTTCCATTCATTTCGACAATTTTTTTTCTTCCCTTTAACCTCGTTCGTATTTAGTCCTTATATTTGTTTCTGACACCGAAATCATTGGACGTCGCGCTCTCACGACATTGGAGGGACAGGAGTGGAAACAGGGGATCATCTCACCCCCCCTTCACCCCCTCTCCAACTGTCTATTACGTTATCGATTTCTTAATAACTTATTCTTTTTTTCTTTTTTTTTTTTTTTTTTTTTTTTTCGACG
>JABFQA010003021.1:0-10316 GCA_022817065.1 Probaryconus sp. ZL-2020
ACTTTGGTAATTTTTCATACAATTTTTTTCTCAATGTAGTAACAAGTTCTGGCAATAGAAATTTTATCTGTAAATAATATATCTAATTATCTATACAAATTCCTATAAAATCAAAGCAAAAAATTGGAAAATATACAAAATTGGCACATTTTGCATGCATTATAAACAAAAAATTTTAGTTACGTTTAGAAATTACACATAAATAATATATAATCTTTTTATAATAAAGCATAAAAAGATAATACATAATGTTTTTTTATTTTTTTATTTTTTTATGTAAAAAAATATATTCATCCTATTTTACCTCGATAATTCCATTTGCGAATAACTTTGAAAAGTTAAACAGCCCATTTTTCATTTCCATTTACCGGCACCTTTTTTTTTTTATGCCTGTATCTGGTTTTCGCCAGGGATTTTCCCCCCCCCCCGGCTTTCTTTGTTTTCTATTTTGCCATTTTTCATTGGTGGCAGAGTTTTGTCGGAGAAAAGTAAATGCAAAAGCACCAGGCACGTGGTCTCCTGTCGAGTCAACGCTTTTGAATTTGAACTTGCAATTATTAATTGCACGTGAAATGTTGGACTCTTCGGTGTTGATTGATCGATGCTTTTTAGTTCCGGGGTTTTGAACATTCATTGAAATTTAATTAACTCTGTCAGTGGCGCGGTCGATTCGCGAACGTAAATGTGACACACAAGTTTTCTATCCAACGCTCAAGTTTGAAATCCGTCGTTCCACCGTCGGCATTTCCTGTTTGTTTAATATACTGTAAAGTATGTCGACTCACAGGTCGCGACAATGTTGGAATTAACGTTGAATAAAATTCGAAAATATTATTTACGAGTGCGCATTTGCCGTGCAATTATCAGCGACGGTGCGCATTTCTATGAGACGAGTGTACTTTTAGTGCGGCATTATTTTGGAAGACGCGAATACTTGCGATATGAAAATATTCTTTATACGGTTATATTAATGCTAAAAGTAGAGCATCCTTTTGTAAAGGAAATCTCTATTCATACAAATATCAAGGACTATTCAATGCTAATTAAAGAATACGTACGAGCCGCGTTAGAGACGCAATCAATGGACGGAATAGATTGTTGTTGAATGCCAAGTTTTCAGGAGGTACAAATATTGTGAGCAACGGTTTTTTTTTTTTCTTTTCATCTGATAAACTCTTCCGTTTTGTCCGATCTTTTTACGATGGAAAACTTTTAGCGATATCACAAGCTTTAGCTTAATGCTTTCGGAGTTTATTTAATTTTAAAGTGAAAATACAATTTTGATATATACGGATTAATTCCACATTTTTGTGGCTAAAGTTATTCGGCGAGAGCTCGATTTGTTAATTTCATGTTTCGAAAAACTATACGGATGGCTGATTTGATTCCTGCGCCGAATTTTTATGATATTTTACCGACTCTTTTTTGCGATATAACGAGATTACAAATAAATCATTATTTTATTTCGCAGAATTATGATTTTTTTCTTTTAAATTGAATATATTTAATTTAAAAATGATTTTTTAACTCGTTTTTACAACATTTTAAACAGTAATTTTATACGAAGGTTAATCTGACAGAAAATGATCTAACAGAAAATGGAAAAAAATTAATTTTTAATTAATTTAAAATAGTGAGCATACTCAATCAATCGTTAATTGAATCAATCGTTAATTGAAATAAATTGAACTTGAAAACATTTGAGGATCTTTTCCTTAAATCTGCAGGAATGGAATTCGATTTTCAATTCACTGGAGGTCGAATTTCAGTACATTCAGACATTTAAAGTAGCATGATGTCCTTATTACAGTAGCTTGTGGACAAGATCAGTTATGTGTTAAAATGCATTAAAATTGATTCGAGGATATCGCGTATAATTTCATAGAAATATTACATTTCCTATTTCTTAAATTTGGATTTACGTTCCATTAAACCAAATGGAAACATAGTATTATTAGGTTGTAATATTTCATATTAAGTTCCGATCAGAGCATCTGACACGCCGTGATATGAAGGTGTGAAATATGGCTGTAATACTAAATGTTATGCTTTTAGCCAGATTACTGTAATTATGAACCTTACCAAGTAGAATTCATCTAACCATCATACAGTGATTGGATCCTAGATGTGACAATTTTGCAACGATATAATACACTTAAAAACTCAATAAAAAAAAAAAAAGAACAAATTCCACTGTAATATAATTTAATACAAATATTTTTATTTGACATATCCCCAACAGTATTAAAACATTTGAAATGGTGGAATGTTTTGTCATTGTTTGCTCAACATTTAAGAAACTTTTTTTAACAGAAATGTTTCAATTCTGTCAGGAACTACACGGAACAATTTTTTTTCGGAATGTCGAAAATACTTTGCAGAAAACGATTAACCCAGGTATATATATATATATATTGAGAGAGAAGGTTCCTCTTTGCATACATCAGATCTGATAAATGTCAATTTGAAGTAGAGTATAAGCAAATAGAAATCAATTAGCGTTAAATCGAATTTGTTATTCCAAACGTATTATTCAATAAAGTAGAATATTTGATCAGTCTCTATTGTAGCAACGTTAGAATCTATTCAGTCCTCTGAAATCTTAGTTAACTTGTGTTCAAATTTGACTATTATCTTTAACTACCAGACCACGTGTACTGATATAATATCAGAATTAAAATGCATTTCGTAATAGAGAACAACGTAACTAGCACAATTTATAATATCAGTCAGATACGTAACAGCCTACTTTTGCACAAAGTTACTCAGTCATTTATCTTCCAATCTATCTATTGTAACGCGAAATGCATTGCATGCTGTTTAAAGTTGGACCAAAAATTTCCCGTACTACAACTAAAGTTGTTAATTTTGACTTTCAAACTTTCCGCAAGAAATATTTATAACAAATTTCAACGCTACAACATTGGATAAGTATCTTGGTAGGCTGAGCTTTAATTACTTTCTGTTACTCTCGTTGTTCCCACGGGACAGAAACTTTAAGCACAATTCCAAATGTCTTCGTTTTGCCAAATTCATTTTAAATAAACATTTCCATAGAACGAACATTTACTATCAATTCATAATTTCGTCACCATCGCTTTAAAAGTTACAAAGTAATGTACAATGCATTTTATAATTTTCCCTCTCGTGAAATGGCGTGCAATAACCTACAAACTTTTATTTTAAAATATTCACAAACTCTTCATCGTCGAGTGATCACGTGACTCAGTTGGCAGGCAATCCATTTATCAAACGTCGGATTAAATATTTGAGACTTTAGTACGGTGCAATTTCGCAACATTGTAATGCTTCAATTTTTAATTTGAAACAAATGTGGAACACATTCATCAACGTGAAAAAGGTTATCTGCTAATCAAAGTGAATGTTGTATTGTTTCGAAATTTTTATGTTAATTAAAATCAATTTTTTATTTGCAAAATTGTACGGACAAATATTTCCTCTGTAAAACTTTTGCCTTTGAAGAATGCAATTTGAAATCGCTTGTAACCGACGTTTCGATAAAGAAAAATTTTCATTAAAAAAAAAAAAAAAAATTGATTTTTTGTACTGTAACATTTTTCGTGTAATCCATTTTCACTGTGTAATTGAAAAAATGCTGCTCTTTAAATATTTGTAACAGGTTTCAATCATAATATAAAAGCAAGCATCGCTAAAGTCTTTAATTAGACTTTTTACAAACACTAGCTTATACATTTGAAACATTATACTACACGCAAACCGTAAAATAAGACCCTTTTATCCGGAAGGGTTAATTTGGCAGACTATTATTTATGTGAAATTACTGTGATTATCGTTATTTCTACTGATAAATGCACTGAAATATAAATTTTGTTGTTTCTCTACAATATTTTCTAAAGTAAAAAAAAAAAAAATATATCGAACTGCTTATAGTTTTTAATAAGAAAAAATTTTTAAATAAAGTCTTATGTAAAAGTCTGACGGAACTACGATAAAAATTTTATTTATTTTCTTGAATACAGTTTAAGTTGAATGCAGTTTAAGTTTCATGTTTAGACAATGTGTTTGCAATAAAAGCGAAAATGAATGAAAATAAATCTTGGCAGCATATGCATGAAACTATGATATACGAAAAAACGTAAACATAATATAAATGTTACGACATTTCGCTTCCTAGAGATATCAACTTTAGCTTGAGGCAATGTGAGTAACGTTGAATGATGCTCCCTGTTATTTTCTGCCCTGTTTGACATTATATCACAAAGATCCGACACTATCATCAAACATTGCTCAAACTAGTAGTAAGAATCGTCATCATTAAATTTGAGATAAATGTTATATAAAGTCTAAAATTTAAATAAAGCTTTTTTTTTACTCGCATTAACCAAGGATTTTGATTACAAAGTTGCATCTTTCTTTGACACGTAATAAAAGTAAACATGTAAATTAATCTTAAAAATAAAACTATTTTATAGTCAATTAAGGTATCGATTCAAGCAAAGGACAATGTTAGACATTTATTTTATAGGTTCCAGGATCAACTTGATTGATATACATTCTAAGATTAAGTGACAATGATTGCAAAGGCATTACTGATTCCTCTGTGAATATATAATTGTTATATCGAAACGTAAAAGTTCTTCTTCCTCTTAGTTTTTAAATTAAAAAATATCAAATTCCACAAACTTTTTATAACCCTCTGTTCTTTTCAATATCAACTTCTTACGTGATAATACGTTCCTCTTTCAAGGATAATTCACTGAAATGAAATTTACCTTTGAAAGATTTTGAAAATTTATCTTCACCGTCCAAGTTACAGTGTCACAATTATAACAATCATTTGCATAAAATAATAACACAACGTTTGTTTGCATTAAAGGGTTGTCTCGAATAATCGTTTAGAAGTTGTTTCACGTAATTGTACCTCACTCTTCTGTGGGATTATGCATTCCCTAAAGCAGCAATTTATGTTCCCAAAACACCGTAATTGGTTACCTGTGCGAAGACATATGCCAGCAGTAAAATATAACGTTGCTGAGAGGAAATCCGAATTTCGTTTGACTTGACTTGTTAGCCCTGGTATTCCTCGTTAATGAGTTCACTGTTTACGATCGCTTTGTCTCTTGTCAAACTATGTGTACGTCTTAGACAAAGTTATATGTATTTGGACAATTTCTTTATAAATCAGTCTCAAATTTTACGGATTATATGTATAAATTTGTTTTTTTTTTTTTATTTCATTATGCATTCAGTGTGCAACTTTTACGTAAGAGTACCAAATAATATACAGTTATTTGTTTAACTTCTTTTTCTTTTTTTAGTGAGACAGTTTTCAATAGTTAATATTCAGCGAATAAAGATATTATCTTCGACTTTGATTCGCAACTAGTGTGCTTTGTATAAATTAAGCTGTCTTCGTATACGGTATAAAAATCGGATTGCCTAGAGATGATTGCAGAGCAAAAGACCCACCTCTATATACAAGTACATACAAATAATCTTCGACGACAAGAATCAGTAGCAATTTCAAACTAATCAGCAAGTTTTATGGTGGGATTATAGTATTACGTAAACATAATATATAATGTAGAACATCGATATACGATCGTTGCTTTATTCATCGCATATGTGCATTGCAAACGAAAATTTAGTTCATTAAGAGATTGCAAAGGAAAAGATAAAAAAAAATGCAATACTTGATTATTAATTTAATAAGTTTTATTCAAATGTACAATTGAAAAAATGATACTTTTTTATCAATAAGGTATTAACATTACAATGAAACATTTCACTTTGTTTGTAATATAGAATCATTTCAAGAGAAGATTTTTTATTTTGTCATTGACGTAATTTGATACGAATTTTTACTTATTCAGAGTAGTTGAACCAGAACTATTACTTTAAATTATAATTGTACATGATATGAAATATTTGGAATGTCTGTTATTTTGCTGAGCAAACCGACAGAAATTTATTTGTCATGTCAATTAATTCTACGTTACAAAATTTGTCCACAAAATAGTTTACATTTGGATTACACGTTGCTATATGCGTTTAAAATTATTATATCTCTCAACATCGTAACTTTATAGATTGTATATAAACTACATATAATTTCATTTAAAGTCATATTGAGCGTTAAATATGTTTATACTCAATTTCACTTTAACTAGTTTGTCAGCATAGTATTACAACGTATGTATATCTTATATAATGTTAACAATATATAGTAAACGTATGTTAAAATCAATATTATTATACGTTGTGTATTAATTCTGGCTTATTATCAATTACATTAATGTATGCTAAATCCGTTATAATTATTGTACATACGATAATTATACATTTCGCGAAAGAAATTATATTTTGTCAAAAACTAACTAATTTGTTCGAACTTAATTATTTCCTTTTTTTTTTTTATTTTTATAAATTTGAAAAAGTTCAATGAATTTAACTCAATTTAGAATATTTACTTGTTAATTATATTTATCGAAAAAAGGGACAAAAATCAATTGGAAACTGAACTTCTGTTGGTGTGTTGTAGAATTCTATTAAGTATTTTGTATGACGAAACTTTTAATTAACAGTACTCTTTGTTGTGGTAAATGTTTTCTCTTTTCATGTTAATTTTACACAGCAGTATGACTATTTAAACAATTATCTACTTGTGGTTATCTGATAGTCAGGTGTTATTTGATTTACAAGATATTAATTTCGACATTATCCTGATAAAATAAGGATCATTTTTTAATCAGTTTCATTCTGCCTTTTTTTACTGTTTTGAATTCAACATTCAGAATTGTTTTGTAATTACAATATAACGAACAAGATGGAAGCAGTGCAAGATTTCCAATTACGTTTGTAGTGCTGAAATCTTAATTGTAAGTTGATTGGTTCAGGGATTTTGGTAACAAGGTTCGATTAGTTATTAGCTTAACTACTGTTGATGCTTAACTACAATTTGTACATCATTGCGCTACACTATTTTTCAATATCTCGTTCTTTTTCTAGCGAAAAATAAATGTATCATGCCATTAAACAAATTCTTGAAATAATACCGCTGCAATTATTCCGCATTTCTCGTATTCTGCAAACATGAAATCCAACGTCTTTCTTCCTACATTTTATATATGAAACATAAACTTGATAAAATTATTTCTTGGGCTCGCCTTCCATTGTTCATCAACTTTTTATGAGAATTGAATTTGAATTTAAATTTCAAGTAAAAACAGGAATTACCCTTTCAAAAATATTCCTAACGTTGACATGACTAACTAGTTCATGGTTTCGGGGAAAACTTAACAACCAGATTTTTATAATTGTACGATTTTATTATTGAAATAACAACAATACACCATCAGCAGATGACACAAAAATACTTGTAAAATTACTATAACGTACGATTTAATTTTACATGACTTACACGGTAATAATTTAACTGTATAATACAAGAGTATATCATAAATTTCAAAGTATAAGTGGATGCAAAGTTATGATAAAGTCGCCATCGTTGGGCCACCCAAAAATAATGTATATTGCATTTAAATAGGGTTGTATTTAAAAACTCTAACTGTGTAATTGTAATCTTGCAATATTTAGTAAGCAGTTGCCAAAAGATTTTGCCAGTGTATTTTTTAGTCCAGACAAAAAAGACACTTGTCTGACTAAAGGTATATTCTTCCACTTAAAATAATCATATCGCTAAAGTAACGCTTTTGCATTTAGAATTTTCATACGTCCATATTTCTAGTATTGTAAAATGTAATTACACTATACCGAGGCTTTATGTTTCGGAAGGAAATACAACTGACGTTTCTGGATTTAATATAACAGTCACATAAAAAATAGCTATGACAATACATTTGTCACGATTGAGTAAACATCTTACATTTCTATGAAAAGCCAAATAAAATACATGCCAGTTCTACAACGGCGTTCCACAACAATAAATGTCCCAGTGCAATTTATGCGCAATCGAACGGTGCGTATCCCGGCCATGTTTTAAAAAACAATCTATCACCAGTACTACTTTTCATTACAGCATATATCTTTGTACCGTTCGCCATAAAACCACTAAAAACAAATAAACATCGAGCGAGCCAAATAAAGATGTAAATCAGCGCTCGCGGATCCTTTTCATACATCCCAATAACGCGTCACAGAATTCAGTAGCCATTCGAGCGCGTTAAACGTCAAAACACAGGCTATAATCATTCTCATAAAAGTCTACGAAAAAGCTCAGGAACAGTGTCGCTGTTCGCAGTGTCGTTATTTGATTAATTCAGGGCGTCGCATTGTCGCGTAATTTCCCGGCAAAGACCGGTCTTGGTTTCAATAGCCTTTGTTCTTTATTGTTTGCAAAATTGTAAAGCCTTATCGTCTCGGCGAAGTTTCCCCGGGCATTAGGGTCGCATCTTTCCATACAAGCCCAGCCACCCGGTCCTGAATTGCGGACACTAATAAACACAGTGGCACACGAATCGGCGTCGTAAAATGTATTACGCCATTAAATAGCCCCGTAATTAGGCGCGGCGTACGCGAACCATCGGATGGCCTATACGTATACGTATCGGATGGCACGTATACGTTAATTCCACTTCCGATTACGATGCACGCGCGACGCTAAAAAATTAACCAGCGACAGAAATCAGCCGAGGTTTATTTCATGGTTCATTGAATTCAATTTACTTCGCTAATTTTCCTCATTTTACTTTCATGAATCGATAATGTCAACAATCCGGGGCTATAGAGTTGAAACAATAAAACCAAGTTGCTTTTAAACGCACGAGCGTGAGAAAAATTCAGATAAAACCAAGCATAATTAACACTTGGACAAAGTAAGCGTTCGGGAATTTTCTTTTTTCTTTTTTTTTTTCAATCGAATATATGATCTTTATTCATTTTTAAGAGATCATTTTGAAAACAAAATAAAAATAAAAATTGAAAATTATGATCCAAATATCATCGATCAAAACCTTATTCATCGAAAAACGATAAAATGAAGTTGCTTCTCAACGCACAGCGTGAGAAAAATTCGTTTGCAAAGCATAATTAACACTCGGGCCATGTAAACGTTTGAGCGCCTAATTTTCATTCGTTGAGCATGAATATTTTTGTTCTTTCTTTTTCTTTTTTTTTTTTTTTGTTTATTTTTTTTCCCCCGTTGCTGCTCGACGTAATAATTTTCAGAAGATGAAAATTTCATGCGCATGTATTTGAATGCATTAAAGCAGTTGGCATCTTTGTCTCATTTGCGTGTAATTTCGTGTTATTTATCATACGCGTATACTCTGATAAATACGTACATCAATTCGTGAGAATATTATAGTTCATTTGCATTAGCTTGATTCATTAGAGACTTTGATGTATTGCGAGTTAATTACGTAGTAGGTGCAAAAATTGAGCAATTAATTACGCTGATGCCCGTTTCTATGAGTGATTAAGCTTATTGATGATCCGTTCGACTTTTTACACATCAAACACTCTCTTTCTACTTGTTGTCGAGCGTTGGTTTACTAATTATACATAAGTGGATTTTACGGTAAAAATTGGAACGAATGCGATGAAGGATATAAGAGCGATTAATGATTGTGAAATATCCACGCAGAAATGAACAAAGTGATAAATAACCACTCGAAGGATTATATAGATATTTATGATGATATTCAGCTCATTATTACCAATTATTATTATTCATTTTACGAAATAAGGTAAAGTCATTTTTATTAATTAATAATGTGTGTCTGTTGAATTTTTATTTTTTTTTTTCCATGCATATTTAACAATGAAATTATTACTTTTACATTGAACAATATAAATTTGTTAAGAAAAAAAAATTTTTTTTTTTCTTTTCATTATACGATTGTATCGGAGTAACGCAAATAATTTATTTCAGATAGTTTATTATTATATTTCTACAATTCTCGTGGGATCGTTAGTTAACGAGCGTGCTAAAATTATTGTGTTAAAATCCAGTAGTTAGTGTTCAATAATTCTTAATCTAATCATGGTAATAATTTAAAATACGGCTAGAGTAATGGTTATAATTAACGCACATTAACTCGACAATTACTACTGAGGTAATGAATTCAGTAGTATAAGTCAATATAACATGATGCGAACAAAAATCCATGACTGCTCTATTAACTCAATTTTCATCGCTATTATAAGAATAATTTACCATAGTATATTACGTTGAAGGTATAACAATAACAACATTAAAATATTAACTACCCTCCAAATGTTTTCCCATTTTCCCTGTGATAATCTAAATACGTAATAACATAACATATATACTATATATGTAATGTATAACTGAAACGTTATAAATTATGTTG
>JABFQA010003022.1:0-10316 GCA_022817065.1 Probaryconus sp. ZL-2020
TTTTTTTTTTTTTTTTTTTTTTTTTTTTTTTTTATATATATAAGGTATAAAGTATAACTGAACGTATGTCATTTATGTTATATAATTAATAATTACATTAAGTGATTTTATAGTAGTTCTGCAATAGTGGCTACTGTACATGTGTAATAGTTTCTTTTGAATACAAAAAAGAATGTAGAATAATATGTATAAATGTATGCGTTTATGTATATGTTATACCGCAGACTGTTTCCAAGTGGATAATACTTTATCTATGCATAAATTATACATAAAAATCACATTATTAGAGTGGGCCCAAAAATATCAATAATTTATTATAAATTATTATTAATATACGTGATAATAAGAATTGCAATTACATAATTCAGTCTGCAAAGGAAGACAATTGGTATAAGTCCACTCAACTTACATAGTGTTTTACATTTAAGACTGTATATCTTTATTAATCACTTTGACGCAGAAAATTGAAAAATATTGCAAAATGAAATTACGAAAAAAAAAATATGTTTTTAAGAATTATCAATAATAAGTTTATAATGGTAGAAAAATAAATGATATCTTCATGAAAAGCCAATAACAAAAAAAGAAACATGTTTATTTATTTAGTATTATGAATTGTTTGTTAAAAAACAATTAATGCAACAAGCGTTCAATTACGTTGAGATAAATTGATCTATTGATTTGTCTCATTGTCCTTTTCAGTCCGAGTTTTATTTCATTTAAATAGTATAAGAAAGAAAAATAAAATTGTTTCATAATTGCGTGATTAAGCAGTCTATTAAATAAACTAAATTAAAATTTCAATCATAAAATTTCAAAATCTATTGATACACACTTTTTTTGATGACTAAAATCTATTAACTAACAATTTATTATATTTATAATTACGATTATCAGCTTGTTGCTTAACGCGCTATCAATCATGTCGTTCGAATATCGACAAATTTATATTTCAGTGTAAATTGAATAAGATTTTTTTTTTCAAAAATATGACACTTGTGATAGATTAAATACGAACTGATAATTATTGATAATAATTTCGCAGTTTCTACAAAGTTTGTTCTTCATCGGGGCATATGCAATTGTCATAATTATCAGACAAAACATAAGCTGTACCATATCAAACACTTACGCAAATTTACTTTTATTAACATATTATTGTGATAGATGTTTGTCATTATGCATCGTCACTGACACAGAAATCAAATTTATTTTCAATCGCCTTACAATCCAACATTAAGTCTCTTTGGAAAATCAAAGTAGATTTTTTTTTTCTCAAGAAAAACGTGAAAAAACGTTCATTTGTAATTTTTCAACAGAGTAGTGAATTTCAAATAATATAATAAATATTTAGCTGTTACTTTTGTTTCATAAATAATCGCTCGAAAAAAAAGTTGTTTCATTTCAGATAACTCGAACATGTTTAAAGAAACGAGAACTGTACCTCACAGCACAACTTTCCCAATATTCTCCTTTAACTCAATTTTCAGAAGACGAAATGATCATGAAAGATACAGGTATAGTTTTACGCAATAATAGTACCTTTGTAATAAATTTAATTCAAAATCTGTAATTACTCAGTATCATCTTTCTTAATCAGTTTCAAAATTTGCGAAAGAAGAAATAACACCACTTGTTAGAAGAATGGAGAAGGAAGGAAAGTTTGATACCGAATTAGTAAAGAAACTCTTTGACAATGGTGTAAGTAAATTTATCATTATGAAATTTAAATTTATTTCTATTGATGACAAAAACATCTCTGTTTTAATAAAACTGTGAAACTAAGATTAATTAAACATTTCCAGTTGATGGGAGTAGAAATTCCACCTGAATTAGGTGGCACAGGTTCGAATTTTATGACGATGATTCTAACGGTCGAAGAAGTCGCGAAGGTGGACGGTGCGGTTGCTGCTTTGGTAGACATTCACAACACCTTAGTGAATTCATTAATCATGAAAGTAGCTTCTCAAGAGCAAAAAGAAAAATACTTGCCAAAATTAGCACAAAATTATGTATGTCGAATGTAAATTAGTCGATGATAAAATCAAGTTTGTACATTGCTTTTAATGTAAATGACCAAAACCAGTTTACAATTCTTTTTTTTTTTTTTTCTTTTTTTTTTTCAGGCAGGAAGTTTCTGCTTGACTGAACCCAGCTCTGGATCTGACGCGTTTTCTCTAAAGACCACTGCTAAGAAAGATGGTAATGATTACGTGATCAATGGTTCAAAAATGTGGATTTCAAATTCAGACATTGCCGGACTATTCTTGGTTTTTGCTAATGCTGATGTTTCGGCTGTAATTTTTTTGTCTTTCATTGTATTTATTACTGGATATAAGAGTCATTCTATTAAATCTTTGATTTTATTATTTATTTTTGATAGGGATATAAAGGGATTACAACTTTTATAGTTGAAAGGGATACACCAGGTTTGACAGTAGCAACTCCTGAAGATAAATTAGGAATAAAAGCCTCTGGTACTTGTATGATCAATTTTGATAATGTTAGGGTAAGGATTTTTTTTTCTCTCTCTTTTCTTGAAGACTATCCAGAATTTATCACATTTTTTAATGATAAAATATAAAAAAAAAAAGAATATCTTTTACAGGTATCGGAGTCCAATATTTTGGGTGAGTTAGGTAAAGGATATAAATATGCAGCTGGGCTTCTAAATGAGGGAAGGATAGGTATAGGAGCTCAAATGATAGGAATTTCGCAAGGCGCACTTGATGCTACGATTCCTTATACATTAGAAAGGCAACAGTTTGGAAAAGATATCTTTTCTTTCCAGGTTCTTTTGATCATTTATCATTGTTATAATTTCATTTCATATTTTACCAGTTCTCTTTACTTCAATTTCAAAAACATGAATCATTTGCAACGAGAATCTTTATTCGATTGAATTTAAATATAATTTGAAAAATAATAACGATGACTTGTTGCATAATAATAAAAATTCTGTGTGCAGATTTATTGTAACAATCACAGTAAGTTCGTTGGCGACAATTTGAACTTTAGTCAGACTTGACATTTCACCCGAAAGTAATTCTTATTATATTGTGTAAATTAAAGTCTTTTTTATTTTAATGAACTTTGAAACAATTTTGAAATAACTAGTACACACGGCTGTAAAATAATGAAAAGCTTTTTTAAAAATTAAATATTTTTTTAATTTATTGAATGTTATAAAAAAAAGTCTGTTTTCAGCTAAGCAAAGTATGGATATAGTTTAGTTACACATATAAATTAAGTTGATAATAAATTGTCTGATAAATATTGTATCAGTGAAAAAGTAATAAATAAAGGAAGAGAAATTGTGTATGAAATGAATATGTTTATTGACATTTATTATCAAGTAATTTGAATGAGTAAAATTTAGATTCATTATCTTGATTGTATTTAATTAACGATAATTTTATATATAATATTTTGTTTAAAGTATATAAAATATCACAATATTACTGCATTTAGCAGAATGCCAATAAAGATTGTAATGAATTTCTGTTTACAGTTACATTGCAAATTCTATTCATTATCCAATTCAATGGAAGCTAACTGGAGCACAGCTTCACATATATAAACTAATTTGGAAGATTGTTAGAATCAATGGTTTAAATCAGAGTACAACGATTATGTTGATTTATAAGTGAAGTGAATGAAGTGTTGTAATGCTAACGATACGCATTGTAATGCTGACAGTTGTGTGCAAATCTATAATCAATTTAAAGATTTTATTATTAACTTTAACATCATAGTTAACAGATTTTAAAATAATTGCACATTATGTTAGATCAATTGATAATTATAAGGAATTTCATCAAGGTATCAAAGTTTCAATTTACAAATTCAGTGTTACTATCTGAGAAGTCTACGTCTAACAAAATTTCGTGTTCGCAGAACAAATCTTAAGGTGGGAAATTTAGATCTGAGAGTTTTCGCATCTGAATTCAGATAATTGAAAGACAAGTCTTCCCTGAGGTATATTTTACGTTCTTGTCGTAACCAGAGTTACTCTACTGAGCAATGCGTTTTACATCTGATTTCCCCACGGAATTCTACAGATATTACACATTTATGACTACCGACATTAATTTAATGCTTTGTTCATCTATATGCAATATGTAGATACACTATTCACTTTCACGAAAATATTTGGAAATACTTTGCACTTCGTATAGGAATATTCTCAAATTAGATACTCAAAGTAACATGAAAAATGTCGCTTTGTATGATCTTTCAAATTAGTTAAAGCATAATTAAAAATATTTATCAACGCTGTTGAAAGAAATGGGACAATATTTGCGAGCGATTTGTGCATATGGTACGTTACTATCAATTGGTACAGGTGAATCGTAGCTAAGTTTATTCCACAAATGAATTCCATGAGAGTTTTTAATTAATTTCATTGTTTCTTTTTCATTTTTTACTTCGAAATATTTTTTCCACTCCTGATATGGTATAGGGTATACTACAGACTCTTGATAAATTGTAAATCCTTCGCAACGGTCAGGCGTCATTTGGCTGGTCTACATTTGTAGTAAATCAATATTAGTAACAAGTCGTTTATCCAAATCTGATGAAAAATTTGTTGTTTTGAAAATGTACAATTATTTTACCTGATTCGTTTGACATAGATTTTGTGCGAGATTAGTAATAATTTCTGGGCCATTGGCAGTCCAAACATCTGTACGATAATTATTATTTAAATAATTTGCATATTCGTCTATTAGTCGACGACCAATTTCTGAATTGGAAAATCCCATAAATGCATTATTTATATAGTTACTGCCTTCTGCTGAAGCAAAATCAGTCATGTTTTTTAAAGAACTGAAAATTAAAATAAATTGTATATAACATGAAGAAAATAACAAAATAACAAAATTGTAACTGATTTTACTTACGCCATAATTACAAAATCTAGATCTATGTAGATTCCTCCAAACTTCCACAGTGATAAACATCTTAGAAAGTCAGACATGTGAGGTTTAATCCATTTACTTTTTGCTAATTTACCTGATGAATATAAACCTATCAGCGGTGAATTTTTAACATATTCTCGTATCACTAGTCTTCGAAAACGTATGTTTTTATATTCTAATAGAGAATTAAAGAGAACCTTTGTAGAACCATTTAGTTCCCATGGACTTAAAAAAAATACCATTATTATCATGTCAGGATTCATTTTAGCTGTCGATTCTATTGCACAAGCTTGTCTGGGATTCAGTCTTACATTGTCATGACCATAACACGACGTTTCATGAAAGAATATATATCTTTTTGAATAGTCAATGTCTAAAAATAACGTTTCATCCATAAATTAATTAGAATATTAATAAATATGTGTGGTGGTATATGAATTTAAGTTTATAATACCATCTTTAGCATTGAACAATTTTAATCCATTTGTTGCCGTGGACAATTCATAACACATCATTTCTTTTTCTGCTTCATCAAAATTCTTCATATGAATTTTTTTACGTTCCTCAAATTCTTTAAATATTTTTTTACATTCAATCCACTGATAAATGTTAATGAAAACCCATATGAATATAAAGATTCCGAGAATTCCATTAGCAACCTTTTTCAATTTCATTTCGTTCTGTAAGAATGAAATCTGTAAGAATGATCTTTTATTGTCGCAAATTGTTATATTCTGTAGATATTATTGTATGACTTTTTAAATATGAAAATATAATTTCGACATTATGCATATGAAAGTAAATATTTCAGTAATAAATTTTAGAATACATTTTCATCTCAAAATCCTTGTATTTTGAAAATAAGTTTTATCTTTTTCATCATCGCAAATACTCGCAAATACTCGGTATGCTTGTACATACTCAATATAAATGTGCGAATCTGTTTATTGTGAAAAGCAATGCTCTATTCTTGCTCAACTTGCAAACCGAAGACTAGGCGCTACGGGAGCTGTGTAGAGCACTTGCCTTCGAAATCTACGAGAGAGAAATTCTCCTTTTCTTATGCTTCTTGAGTCGTTTCTCGAGACGATCTTTTTTTTGAAACTTAACCCGCTTCTTAGTGCACTGTATAAGAAGCAACCTATATGTTGTCCCTTTAGAAAGTCTCCCTTATCTCTAGGAAACTTTTTTCATTTTTAGGAAATAAAAGTGTTCCATTTATTTTCTGAAATGACTATCATTTTTACGAAAATATTAATACCGAAGTTAAAATTGTTTAAGATTAAATGTTTAAGACGTGATACTTTTTTGAACTATAGAGTCGTGGTATCTATATCTTTAAAAAATTGTAACAGGATTTTTAATTTATTTAATTTAATTAATTGCCTTTAACTGTTCGTAAAACTGGCAGAAGATTCACAAAAATGCATTTAGAATTATTTAAAAAAAAATGAGGAAACGTAAATTTTGATTGGGCAATCGTATTTGATGTTTGCTCAACCCAAATTTACGTTTGCTCATTTTTTTAAATAATTCTAAATGCATTTTTTAAATCTTTTACTGACGAATTTTCTGTCAGTTTCACCATTGTGTACATCAAGTGGAATTTTGTCTGTTTTTTATATGAACTTGTAATATAATTAACTAGTAATATTATTAATAATTAACCGTATAAAGCAAGTTGCATGAGCTTTGAATCATTACAATGTACCTACTTGTAGTACGAGAACTGATTTTATCCTTATATAGGATAACACAAGCCCACATGTTACGATATTCAATAGAATTTTTTTTGTAGATATACACATGGGGGATGTACTTAGTAGACAAGTTTGAACATAAAATAGGAAAGTCATAAAAGAAAATAGGAAATTAATTTCTATTATTTGGAAAAAGTATCATTAAGTTGTAAATAAGTTAGTGTGTTCGTAAATGTTCTTTTACAAGATTTTTCTTTACAATATCTTAATGAAAAAAGGTGCCTGGTGAATGTCTGGAAATTCCCTTTATCAAAAATATAATGAACTAACAACAAATATAATATAATAACAAATATAATGTTACTTACGAATTTTTGTTGTGAGACAGTTTACTTGATATTATATCCTTCTATTGAACATTTCTATTCCATTTGAAGATTAACGTGACTTGTTGTTCGTGAACATTAACGGACTTAAACATAGCAACCCACTATGATTAAAAAGTATTTAAATTTTCTTTTCACGCTTGGATTAGAGCGTTACATAAATATTCTTTTCTGGTTCATGGATACGGAGCAAATTAAAAATCACTCAGTCGTTTCTGATACTTCTGATTTATTTACATTTTTTCGTTTCACAAATTCACGATTACTTCATTGAAAACAAATGATAACAGTCCGATAACTGTCAAGAAATTCTAAAAGTTTCTTCATGAATTTTCTTGTCCAAAAATCGTTGAAACACTAAGATTTTATTGAAATTATAATGTATTTTAAACATGATCTTAGATTATCTTTTATCAGTTAAGTAAAGTGCAAAGAACTGTTAAATTGTACAAAACAGCATAGAATCTAGAATTTACTCACGATATCAGATAAAGTATGGATTTGGAAAAACTCATGATTTTAGTTCTCTTTAATTTTTCTTTGTAGACTATGAAATATTATTACATAAGATGAAAAATAATGTGTTTTTTGTCTTTTATTGAGGCATTTCTAAAATATGATTTTTATTGTTGCACGTTCTTTTTTTCAACAATACGCCATCATTTTAAAGCAAAGTAATAAAAAATTCATATCATAAAAGATATTAATGGTTTGAAAAATAAATATTTTTTATTTTGTAGAAGTATTACAAATATTTGGTTTAACATCGAGTCATAGAAATAGTTTGACTAAAATATTATTTTCTATTGTATGTTTTTTTAAACACATTTCACTTCGTTGTTAATTTGGTCACCGTCATAAATGGTGCCAACAGATCCACTGGCAATGGAAAAATGATTGTAGAATTTTTTTCTGCCGAAATATTGTTTAACGTTTGCAAATATCTGAGCTGAAATGTAAACAAAACAAAAAATCATATTTTTTATAACATTCTAGTTAAAGTTTATTTAATGTATTAAAGTAATGGTAATTATAAATTCGTGATGTTTAATTCGTTGGTTTGAGAGATTGTTCATTATGTATATGCTTTAAAAGTAATTTTCCAGTGTAGCCTGGACGTTGATTATTTTTAATATTCTTATTAAATACCTGTAGTGCTGCAGGGCTTTCCGAAATGACATCGCTTGCTTCCTTGAGAGCGCGAGAAGCTCGCATTTCCCCTTCCGCCGCAATCACTTTAGCCCGAGCCTCCCGCGTGGCTTCCGCTTCTGCGGCCATGCCTCGTTGCAATTGTACCGGAAGGCGAACGTCCTTTCTAAATCAGAGACAGTCGTTAACTTTGCACACTTCCACTTTCATCACGAATTTTCTTAAACTTTCCTTTGTCCAATAAAGAATGTCTAATGTCTCAATAAGAATATTGTTCAAGAACTTTGTTTATTCAGATTGCTATATTTTACCTTTGTTCTTGTCAAATTTATCCAGTGAAAGAACTCGGTCTAACACCTTTATCACGCGAATAAAATATATAAATATATAAATTTTGTTTTATTGCAAACTTCAATTTAACTTAATTTATATTAATATTTAACAATGTTACAATTGTAATATAAGAAACTTTATTTTCAAGAGTTTTATATTGAAGTATGAGCTGTTGTTTGACGGAGAATTTTATTTGTTTCAATAACAAACCTAATTGTTGAAATTATAATGATTGAACTTTTAATGGATGAATAAAGAAATGAATAAAAATAATTGTTACATTTCTACGCGTTCCACTTTGACGCCCCATGGGTCTGTTGCTTCATCAAGGGCGACTTGCATTGTATGAGAAATTGTTTCACGCTCTGCAAGTATTTCGGCCAAGCTTCGTGTTCCAAGCACAGTGCGTAAGGTACTTGCTGCTAATAGTCTCGTGGAGTGACTATAAAATTAAATACGATTTGTTATTACATCGCAATTTCGTGTAATGTCCTATGAAATGTATAATAGAAAAGTATCATACTATAATAATATTAAACCATAGAATTATTATAACATTATTTCACGATTCATTGAAGCAAGAACTTATACGTTAAACGTATATTATGAAACGCATTCAATTTCATAGAAAATTTTAAATAAAAATAAGCATCGTAAATATAATAATCTTCAGAATGATAAATAAAGATTTTTATCCAAAAGATAAATTTCAGCAAGTTCTTTTTAATAAATTAAAACAAACATTTGATTACGAAGTTTGTAAAATGAATTACGTTGTAACGCTGTATTATATCGCTTTACTAATTTCTGAGGTAGAATTATCCAGCTAATCATAGGATGACGTCATACATAATCATATACCTTAATGGATAATTGAACATGATTATATGTGCACACATACAAGTAGCAATTCGTGACTCCTCTCTCTCTCTGTCTATCTTAATCATTGATAATTATAAAAGTGATAGACAGTCAAAGGTATTAATGTTCTGATATTTGATTGATGTTTACCAAATTAAAAAATAAAAAAAAAATTCAATATAACACGAAACGAAAATATAGAGAATGGCTTGGATAACTTGACGTTACTTATCGATTACCTATAATTAGCAATTTTCACAACAGCATTTAATGGATCCTTTATGCGATAATAAATTACGGCGTCAACGCTGACAGTAACAGAATCTCTGGTTAAAACTTCTTGGGGTGGAACGTCGAATGATACTGTCCTCAAATCAACTCGTACACATTTATCAATACAGGGCATGACACAAAATGTTCCTATATTGAAACGAACATACATTCTCATTTAATTGTTTGTCTGAAGTTCTCAACGATTATTATCACCGAAACTTCATGATAAGCGAAAATCTTATGGATAACTTTAAGTATTATGTCCTTACGGAAATTATGAATGAACACATAACAGTATAACTATTTTTTAATTTACTACGATGGTAATTATATTTTTAAAAAACTATATTTTCGTGAATTTTTAATTTTGCGGTAATATTAATCGTTGAGAAATTCAGACACATTTTAATTATTAGTTAATGTATGATAACAAAAAAATTATTGAGTTTCTTACCTGGACCCTGTGGTCCTCCTCTTAATCTTCCCATGCGAAATACAACTGCCCTTTCATATTCGTGCACAACTTTACAAGTGAAGCATAACGAAAATGGCAATGTTAATATCACTAACAAAAATGATCCTACAACAGCCAAAAAATCCACACAGACAGTTAAGGCTCCCATATCCTCATTGTCCACATCAGTTGTCAATTCGTCTATAACAAAAACAGAAAAAAAAAAAAAAAAAAAAAAAAT
>JABFQA010003023.1:0-10311 GCA_022817065.1 Probaryconus sp. ZL-2020
ACAAAATCGCTGCTTGTTATTTAGTTGTTGTTTTTTTTTAACTTTGGCTAAATCCGATAAGCAGAGATTGGTCTGCGATGAGTTGGTCGAAGTCGGCACACGTTGCGCCTTGCGGTATTGGCGGCGACGCGTTCAGGCAAGGATGGGGACCTGGCATTAAAGCGAAGGGCATGAGCATTACCGCCGTACTTCCACTCACCTTCTTTCTAGCCAGCCCCCAGTCCACTTCCGGCCTATCGACGTGTTCGTGTGCCCAATGAAATATATTTGAGCCATAATTACGATATAATCAGACGTTCGCCGTGACCAGATACGTATCTGGAGTCTGGAAAGGACGATCGATCTGTTCGTTCGAACCAACCGGAGTCCCCGACCCATTTGGTACCTTCACGCAGCTTTTAAACTCTCTTTCGAGGGTGAGGAAGGGTAGCAACAAGCCACGAAAATACGTCGAACTCCGTACCGGATTTACTTCTACGCGTGTATTCAGACGCACAGTCGAACGACTTTCAGACAAACAAGAGTGGGTTACTTTCTAATTATTTGGATTTTTCTGATTAACCCTTCTGCCCACAAAAAGTACTTTACTCTCACTATTCACGTTCTTAAAACTTGTTTATAGAAGAATTATAACGCATTTGTTTTTTTTTTTTTTTTTTTTTTTTATTTTTTTTTTTTTTTTTTTTTTTTTTTTTTTTTTAACATCGATGAATAAATGACAGATTACCGATATCATAAAGAATGAAAAAGGCAATTAAAAGCAATCGTTCTTCGAAGAACGGTAATTGGAAGAATTAACGAATCGATAATCATGTAAATATCGTATTTTAATGGCTCGCCTTTTTGCACGATAACGAAAATGCGAAAACTACTACTTATTGCAAATTGCACAAGTAGGTTGCTGAAATTATATCGAATTGATATTTCACTTGGCAAATGCACGATAGATTTAGTAAAGTATAAGTAAATGTCTGATGTGACAGAGCTAAATGAAACGATGTTTAGTAGTCAATCGACGCATTCCGTTCGACCTATAAATGTCGACTTGGGCACGAGTCATTGCAAAGCCTGGGTAGCTAGCATCCGCTATATTACACGATATAACGCGGGCGCCAGCATGTCACTGTGTCGCTGCGATGAACTCGCTATAGATTTCTTTTCGCCCGTGTGACGTGGCCGTTCTAAGCTTATGTTTATTTTAAGTGCCCAACCAAACTTCGTTCAACAAACCTGTGCTTTATATATGCGATAAATACCGTTCTTATTATTTACATAGTAGAAGCACTCGTGCCTTTTACAATACACAATCAATCCCCATTATCTTACATTCGGAATATTATTTCCGGGTTGTGCCTGTTTTGGATTTCGTAACGAATTTCATGCTAATTAGATAATTAATCAAACAAACAGGAGCGGGGAAGAGGGAAGAGGAGGAGAAGGAGGAGACCAGAAATTATTTTCCAGGAAATAATAGTAGCCTTTTTGTTGTGACATTTATCATGCGATAAGGATTCAATTGATAGGATAGGATATTAAATTATTTATAGACTTCCAAAGGTGACTGAATCATTAAGAGAGCGAAATGTCAGCATCATCGTAAAACGACACCTGACTTGGACGTTAAAACATTGTAAAACAAGATGGAAAAGATTTACCCGACGAGTATTAGTTTCTGTTATTGTTACACGATGAAGGGTGAAAGCGAAGAGCATGCATTGTATTCATTTAAATAATGTAAAAATATCGAAAAACCTGTGAAATAATTTAAGGACTTTCCATTGCACCAATGTACTAGTAACTTGACATCAGTATACCGTTGAATGAATTTGAGGCAGTCAATTTTGGTTTGGACACTCGATGATGGCAATTCGAAGGGGGGCAAAGAGAGAAATCGATAATGGTCGCGAACGAGCGATTTCTCGGTCGATCGAGCATTCGCTTTAATCGCTTGGTGCGCGTTCGATTGAATGACGAAGATTCCTGGTTTTGGCTTCTCTTGGCCTCAGGATGATTTCGTTAGCGATCCCGAATTAAACTCAAAACGTAACCCGCAGCAATTTGACGGGGGATGCGATTGAAAACTTTTCCTGTCAATCAACGAGGAGGACTGCGTCAGAACGACGACGATCAGGGTGTCTGTGGTAAATGGCTCCAGGGGTCGAATGCGATTGATTGAGGACCCGGCACGCCGGGGAGCAGCGACGAGGAGGGGGGGGGAGGCACAGGCTTTTCCTTTCTAATTGCCGTAATTAAATTCGAGAACTCACCTGATTCGTGATTGTGCCCCAGATATTTCAATTCCGAGTTTGATTGCGTTAGAAAATTGCGACGATTTTTCTCACTCGAACTCAATGTCAGTAGTTTCCGCACTGTTCAGGCACTATCCTGCCGTTGGCAGGAACGTCGTCCTCCGAACGACGTCGGACTGGGAATGAATAATCGGCACCGTCGCTATCTGCGGTGCTTTTCATTTTTTGTTCTTGTCTTTTCGCTCGCTCTTTTTATTTTTATTTTTTTTTTGTTTGTTTTAATAGCCCACACGAGCACAGTAACTTATTTCATGAGATCGAATCGTCGACGAATACGCGATTAGCCGAAATGCGTAAACTTATTTATTTCGTGAAAGATAACCCCAGCTTCCCGGGCAACGGCGTACGTTTCGCTCTACGTAACCGAAGATAACAGATTTCTTTCACTCGATCTCGAATGATTGATTGAATTAGTTGGGCTTAGACGAAATACAAATCGCTCGGTTATCTTTATTATTTGTCGACGATTTGGAACACTTTCTTACTCTTTTTTTTTTTTTCTTTTTTGAGAATTTTTAATGCTATCTCTAAGAAAGGTCAAGTTTAATTGAGGTTTACTGTACCGATTTTTTGTCTGTTTCGTAATAATCATTTTTGTGAAGGATTTGAATTAGAATCTTTTTTTTTTGAAGGAATAAAAGATTTCGAAATGAAGACGTTTCGTGCCGGATTGAATTTGTCGACGATATGTTGAATGAAATTTATATAATATAAATTACGATCAATAAGTGTCCATAAAAACTAAAGCATTATCGTGATACGTCAACGTTATGTCAAAGTGAAAACATAAATCGATAAAACGAACAGTTCTTCCAGTCAACTTTTCTACAACTTCTTCATTTTTATCGATATCAGTTTTATGACGATATAAATTTAACTTTGAGAAACAAAATAAATAGTAATTATATTTCTGGAAAAAAATGTCATTGGCAATATTCAGAACGAGCAAGGTTTCGTGCCTTGTGACTTAGATTTCAACTATTTCAAAGTCCCTTCCAGTTAATTCAATCCAAGTTCGTTATACCAATGGCGTTAAATAACTAAATTGATTGTTTCTAACAACTCGCTTTTCATTATTAATAACACACCGTTAATATTTATTACATAATACAATAAACTATTACATTATGCAAGGTAACAGCTAAATAACATTATCAACTGCCTGTAAAAGTTACAGCGCATAATAAATAACGTTTCACTTTTTTGCCATATTGCTTTGGTAAATGTTATATTGAGTGCGCTGTAAAATGTAATAGTTATTAATATTATTAGCGAGGCATAATTCTTTATAACTTAATAACAGAAATAAGGGTGCGAATTATTACGTACCAAAGAGAAAGAAAGAATCACTCTAAAAAAGTTAATTTTGGATTAAAATGATTCCTTTTGAACGAAAAGGATATTCGTTTTAATATTTGCCCAAAATTATATCGTTTTCATTTAAAAAGAATGTCCTTTTGCTTTCGAATCACTTTAATCTCAAGCGGAATTCGTTTTGATACACAAAGATTCATTTTGAATGAAAACTTTTTTCCTTTTAAGAGGAAATGAAACAAAATAATCTCACAATTGATCGTTAGCAGTATTTTTACGTAAAACTAATCGTTTTCATTCAAAAGGGTTTAAAAGAAAAAGAAATGAATTTTGAATTAAAAAGAATATTTTTCTGAGTGATTGAAGAGAGTGTTTGTGTATGTTTATGCGTATGTATGTGGTAGTGTCATTATAAAATAAAATAATTAACGAGCATAAATAAATAATCATGTTATAGAAAAGTGAATCAATACGTAGCACTTTTGCTGAAGGGTCACGGATCATGTACTGCCCCTATTCGAAAGCGCACAAACACCATCGACGTGCTTAACGGTTCATACATACATTATGAGTCGCTGATAAAAATTTCTCGGCCTACTAAAATAAAACACGCGACGAGAGTTTAACATAACACCAGCACGTGTACAGAAACGATGAACCGAATGTGTTATCGAAGAATTCGAAGTTTAACGTGACGATTCGATATCGTCGCATTTATTTTTTCCGCGTATTATTTCTCGATTCTTATCGCTTCTAATAATATCAGCACAACAACACGAATAAACTCATTTGTTATAAACTATATCGATACTTACTGCGTTTAAATTTCAAAAAAAAAAATCGATTTATTTATTTTGCATACACCAACCAGCTTTTAGTTTATTCAACCTTTGTTTAATGTAGTACGACAAATTTGATTCAAAGTAATTAAATTTTATGTCGTTAATCGATTTTAAACTACTTTCTAAAAATAATTAAAAATCTTCTGGTATAAATTGTAATGAAGTTAGTATAAAATGTAATTGATTAAATACGTGAAATATAATTTTCTTTCTTATATTTGTAATTGCCTGAATAAATTGATGAGTTATAGTGTGTTTGCAAAATTGTACAAAGAGTATAGTGTTTGAACAAAGAGAATAATATTATCGGAGTGGCCTTATCAAGAAAGAGAGAGAGGGAGATAGATAGAGAGAGAGAAAGAGAGAAATTGAGCAACTCTGTACCACCGAAGCTAGATCAAATTACGATCGATGATCACTGGGAAGCATCGCCCAAGGGATTTCTGTCAGACAGCGCGGATCGGTCCTAAGCAAATGACAAAGCGCAGGACACGAGGGTGTTGGGGCAAGGATTTCCTCGGCGAGCCGCAATCTGTCCGTCCATCCGCCGTCCGCCTCATGCCGACGCAAGAATCCTACCAGCCATCCTTTGATTTGAGTTTACTCGAGCCCACGATACGATGCTCTCTTACATTATCGTCTGAGAACGACGGAAGTTTCTACAATACTATCTATCGTTAACCGTCAGTGATTCTCAACTTGCTTCTTATCTTATCCACTATTTTCATTCATATTTTTCACAACAAATTTATTGCATTTCCGCGATGATAATTATTTTAATTTAACAATTGCTTTAACTAAGTGTTTTAAGAACATTTATAATTTTGTAATATATCATTTCTGTAAGAAAAAATTTTTTTATTTGTCATGCATGAAAAATAAAATTTACAGAGTATATTTAAAAGAAGCAAAGTATGTCTGTTTTCTTATAAAAGTACATTTGCGTTATGAGCTTTTGAATGTAACTTGGTATAGTTATAACTTCCGGCCGGTCGGTGTTGTTCCCTACGACCGAGATTCAGTCGTCGAACGAGCCCAGTATTCCGAACTTTACGCGAGTTCACAAGTAAGTAAATGGTCGTTGGCGTTTACACGTTGTCTTCGACCGTAAAGTTTGGTCTGCACGCTACTCCCAGTTAATGTGCCTCAGGACTATTTTAACAATAAACAATTTTCAACATTCATACGATCCTTTCATCGCTGAAAGAATACCTAAAAAAGTGTCATCTAAAAATTAATCCAAAAACAACTTTTTTCCTTTCCGTTCAACTTTAAAAAATTGCTTTAGAAAAGAATAACAGCAGAAAAAAAAAAATAATTATTATCATTTTGCCACGTTCGACTAAATCAATCGTTAACAAAAGTTTGAACAAAATTAAGCGAAAAGTTTTGAGTCTGACGTATAGATTGAAATGCGAATAATTTTGGACCGAAAACACTTACTTCGCACGTGTTCTGGAAGAGTTAACGAATAACAATTGAACGCAGCTCTCGACGGATTGTTCTGAAACTTTTTCAAATGCAGCGAAATGCTTCGACGGCGACAAATCAAAAGCGAAGCGCGACAAACGAGCGAAAAGGGACGGAAAACGACACACCTCGCAAGAGTACAAGCGAGAGAGGGTGACGAAAGTTGCCGAACTAATAGGACGATTTTCAACTCAGGATGTTTAATTAAATTAATTATATGCGCACCTCGTTCGTAATGTAAATTGTGAGCAATTGTACGTTAGGCGAAGTGAGACGAGGTCCGATGCCGGGACGTTGCTGCGATCGCCAACTTTGATAGTTGGTCTCATCCATCTATTCTAGACTCGAATTAAAATCCTGCTTTTCCTTTGAAATGAAAAAAGTTCACAAGCGATCGCGATAAATTCGATTATCGTTTACCAGTTAATTATCCGTTCGGTATCGAAAACTTCTTAATGATTGTTTAAAAAGGAATATATAAAAGGTACATAAACTTTTACTTCCATTAAATCAACTAATAAAAAATCACACAATTTAATAATAATGAGAAAATATAACGATCGTTTGAATGACTTAATATCGAATGCCTATTTTAATATTCGTACGAAGAAGAAAGTCAATCATAATCGTATTAATGTAATTATAAAGCATAATACAAGTATTGTAATATACATAAAAATGCGCTATATTATGACGTACAAGTATATTATTTTAAGCTTTCGCAACTAAGTATAAGGATTCAGGTCACATAATATCGGTAGTTCTGTTGTTTTCTTCGCGCAGTAAATACGAACAACAAAGACTACGACTATAAGTGAAGAAGTTAATCTATAGGTCATTACCGACTGAAGACACGACACTTATCATTTAATGTAATAACAACAGTGTCTTGATCCGCAATCATTTGTGCAGACAGTACTTGTATTAAATTTCATCTTTGCTTTATTTGTTACAATGATCAAGAAAAAGAAAACAACAAGAAAAATGCAACTAAAAAAAATAAAAAAAAAAGAAAAAAAAAAACGTCCTCATTAATTAGAAATATTTCGCTGCAAGAAAAATCGGATGATTAATTTGCGAAAAATTCTTCTTGCGGAGCATTGGAGGTGTTTTTGTATTTCCTCAAAGGGACCCAATCACGCGATAGTCGTGGCGACCGGTGTTATCATGCTTACGGTATATTACGGTTTATCAGACTACCATATCTAAAGAGAAAATGAAAATTATTTTTCCCATTCGACGTACGCGTTTGTGTAGAAACGCGACGGTTATTGCGATTATTGCAATTCCCGGGTTTGATTTTTATCAGAAATTAGATCTGGCCACCTATTTATTCGGATTAATGCGAATACGACGCTGGGAAAGCGACGACGAATGGATATGCGAACGAGAAAGAGAACCTTGACATTCCCGTTCGGTACCGCAGCATCCCTCGACGTAAGGGGTTATATAACGTTTAAAATGTGCGGGGCAAAAACTGTGTATATCAACATATATGTATATATATATATATATATATATTCATTTATATGTATTGCGATACACAAAGAGTCGGGCGAACTTTCTGGGCGATTCTTGTGCGAGCCAGACGGTAAATACATTTTCAAATAAGAGTTTTTTGCCCTCTCACGGTCTCCGGATTTTGTCCTCGTATCGGGAATTATCCTTTGGTTTGTGCATTATCCTTGGGATATGGAGAGGGTAGCATCAAAAGGGAGGCCAGCTTAGAACGACTGACTGGATGGTTGGCTGGCTCGTCGGTAACTCAAACCACTGTCTGACTTGCGCGGAGCTGCGCTACTTAGTGCGCGAGACCGAAGGCATACACGAGACGTTACTTTTGCGGCTTGAAATGCCTCCAAACGCACATGTCCTAACTCGAAAATCAACGAGAAAGTTGACTCTCATTTGCAAATTACAAACTTGGTCGCCATTTTTTGCAAACTCTCTTTCTCGTTTGGCCCTTTCCTCCTTCTTCCACGTCGAACCAGCTATGATGTACCAGCGGTATCCCTATAACGAGATTAATTCTTCCCTCCTCCTCCTCTTCCCCTCCCCGTCCCTCCACCGTCTCTCCGCATCGGGCTGTGTCTAAATATAATCACATGTATTATCAAAACAAAGAGAGAAAATAAATGACGAAACGGTCGTAAAGACTGTGCCGTGGCTTACTGTAAAATACGCTCAATCAATCTCGTACTTTATGAAATCGACGCCCAAATTCATAACGTTTAAACGAAAATACGTATTCCAACGATGAACAGCGTATTTTATGTACATCGAGGAATAATAATCGTTGCACAGTGAAGACGTAACGACGATCACTTTTGGCACAGATTCAAAACATCCGAAACGTTCCAAGACTAACCACGTTACGTGCGCACTAGTGCCAACTCGAATTATAACGTATCTGCTTAAAGATGTTTAGAAAACATCTCGATGATGACATTCCTGTCTGTCTGTAATTTTTTTTTTTTTTCTTTCTTTTTTGACCTGGGCCATAAAACTCTTCTATCTGGCCCTGCCTAACTCAGGTCTTTTACGCTGTCATAGAAATTTGTTTTGAGTATTCGACATCAAATTACATTGAACGTTGATGTTCATTTATTTATTTATTTATTTTTTTTTTTTGTTGTACACAGAATACTGTGAACCTCTCATAGGTTTGGGGTTAACGAATTGATCGTCTTCGAGAGCAATATCTTTGAGATGAAATCGAGGATAACAAACCGCTCGGAGACATCGGTTGTTAAGCACTCAGAATTTCCTAACTTTGGAGCATTCAACTTTGGAAGCTCATCCCCGCTGTCGATTCGCCTTTGTAAGTATATACCATATTTAAAATTAATCCTTCCTTTGTGCATCGCGGCTGTCGTCTGTCTGCCAGTCTGTCTTTTTATCGTGCCGATATGGAGTCGTATAAATTTTACTCTATTATATTCTCTTGGTGGTTGGAATGGGGTCTCTTTTTGTCTCTGCGGCTTTAACTCACGAGAGGCTTTCGTTTTGAATCCTCAATCACCGACGGTGATCAATCACAATTGAACTCGCGCTACAAAAAGATAAGTGACGAGGGAAAGGAATATGAAATGCAGAGGAGAGATGCTGAAATGATTCCGCCAGGTGCGCGCTCTTCGATGTTCGTTCTCCTCGTTTACCCACAAAAGCCTATAAATGATTAGTCCGTTTAATAAAATTAGCCAATCCGCATTCATAATGTATAAATTTGATTACCCACCGACGAGATGATGAAAATATGAAAAGGGAATTCAATCTATGTTCTTTATTAGCTTATCTAATATTTCGAAAGGGTTCTTAATCGAAGATATTTTCTAATTAACAACCATTATCAATTCGTTATTGATTTGTTTGACATTAATATTTTAATTAAAATAAAAATTGACGATAGAAGATAATAAATAAATATTGTAGATATCGTTAGATGAATTTTATTTGATGAGATCTAACTCGCAACGGTACAAAATAGGTCAACTTGATTAGGAATTCAGTACAGCGGTGTTCAAATTTCCAAACGCAAAGTCAGAAACGCGAGTCTCGCTAAGTATTCGAATGTAATCTTGTTTGCGGATATAAAACTCGGATAATCCACGCTCGTGGCGTCTGGCCGGTGGTGGCTGCAACGAGGAGGAGATAGATAGGCGTACCTCGTACGTCTACGCGTGCGAGGAACGGAAGGACGTACGGAAGGCCGGTTGATTTTATTCAGAGGATTGATATACGTGTGCACGTCGAATTTTTAACTAGCGAGCTTCTCTTTAGGCGAGCCATCGCAAAAGCGCACCAGAAAAGTTATGAATCTAATTTGCGTCGTATTTGTATTCCCCTTCTACGCTTCCTTTCCAGAGCGAACTACTCGCGCTCTCTCGCCGAGCCGTTGCTCCTTCGTCAAGTGTTTTTCAGACCTTTTTACTATAATATTTGGAAAATGGATCAGGATTTTTGCATTAGGTAGATAAATATTATCGCTGCTAAAAAACTCAATTTCATTGCCGTCTATACTTTGGGGTCATTAATACAATGTAATATTTATTCGTCAAATGAGTCAATGAACATTTAAAAAAAAAAGGGGGAGATGGAACGACGAGTAACTGAATGACCAATAAAAAACAAGTTACAACTGATGAATTTTACTAATTTTTTATTTTTTTTTTTTTTTACTGAAAGTTGTTTGATTAATGAAATAATATTGCCAAATGGTTTTTAGGAAAATTACGTGTAAAATCACGAGACAAAATCGCTGCTTGTTATTTAGTTGTTGTTTTTTTTTAACTTTGGCTAAATCCGATAAGCAGAGATTGGTCTGCGATGAGTTGGTCGAAGTCGGCACACGTTGCGCCTTGCGGTATTGGCGGCGA
>JABFQA010003024.1:0-10308 GCA_022817065.1 Probaryconus sp. ZL-2020
AATGAATAAAAATCGTACACATATATATGAATTTATTTTTGACGTCTTATTGGTATTTGTTCTAACCAGTGTGCCATTAGAACCACTTTTGCGAAACAATTTAATATATACTTATCTTTATTTCAGCATTTTTATATTTTCAGTCATTTATTCATATCTAAACCATCAGACAAAAAAAAAAAAAAACATTACATTTGGCGCCCGAACAAAAAAGTTTAAACAAAGTCCGAAAAGATAAAAATTGGAATTGATTTTCGTCAACGTGTCAATGCGTTTTGAATTTGTTACTTCGGTGACAAACACGAAATATCAATTTTAATTAAAGTAAAATAATTTTGAGGGAGGTATAAAGATTGTATATGATTATTGTATGTTTGTTGGATGTATATTTTCAGGACTGATGATTTTGCAAATAGAAGAAATAATTTTTGAATTTATTCTTGCATAGAATTATATGAGCTTCATGATTTCAGGCTAAATTAGAAATCGAGTATTATCGTTATCACAGAACAAACAGTCATCATAACAATTTTGGTTGAATAGTAAATCGGAAGAAATACGTTGACATTAAAATGAAATTGAAAGTGTAGTTTCATAACAATCAAATATTCGGAAATCGGGAAAATAAAACAAATTGGTTGATTATGATAATAGCTCTCTTGGATTTCGGAATAATTTTGTATTTTAAATTGTGAAATTTCGTGTATAATTTTTTTTTTCTTTCTCTCTCTCTATTGTGAAATTTTGGTTGAGAATAGTTTATGATAAATTAAAGTTTAAAGCCTGAATTGGTAAATCGTGATTTGATAAATTTAACAATAAAAATGCCTAATTTAGAAAGAACCCCAAATAATGATGAAACTGAAAACGCAGAAGGTGAACAAGTAGAGAATCCTAGAGTGCAAACACCAGTAAAGAATGTGCGAAATCGTAAGAAAAAAGAACAAGATAAAAATGAGGGTGGTGAAGACATTTTGAATGATTCTATAGAAAAAGAGGAACAACAACTTATGATACAAATGAGAAACGAAATCAAAAAATTAAAAACTGAGAATACAAAATACAAAAAAGAAATTAGTAGCTTAAAAACCAATATGCAAAAAATAGTAAGGGAGGAAATATTGCGACAGCGTAGCGTTGAAGGAGATATAGAAGATATAGCTCCACAAAGAATCACTAGACAAACAGTGAATAAAACAAAAAATAACATACCTGTGCAACAAATTTACAATGAAACTGAAAACAGACCTGCGGAAATAGATTTGTTGCTGCCAGAGATGAATATACCGGGAAAAATATTGAAAAATGTAGTTTAATTCAGGGGAATTGTATTGATGTAATTGTGTTAAATGAAAATGATAATAATGATAAAATAAATGTAAATAATAATAGTGAAATTAGTGAGGAAATTTATGTAGATGAATTGTCGAATATAGATAAAGAAAGTGACGATATTATGACAAATTGTGATGTTGATTATATTGAAGAGTACGAGATAAATAAAATAAATATGGAATATACAAATGAACAATATATGAAAAAAGTAATGGAAATCGCAGATAGTATAATAGAATTAGATAAGGGGCAAAGAGAAGGCTTTATAAATATGATGAAAAAATACAAAAAACTATTTTCTTTCAAAAGTCAACCAGCAGGGGAATATCAGCATAATATAAAATTAATAGATAAAAAAGCATACATTCATAGAACATACCCGATACCTTATACGTTGCGCGAATCAGTTGACGGAGCGATTGATGATATGATCAAAGCTGACATAATCGAACGGTCGATTAGTCAGTATTGCAATCCCTTAAGGATTGTGAAAAAGAAAGACAACACTGTTCGTGTATGCTTAGAAGCTAGACATCTTAATAAAAATATTGAGGCAGATCGGGAATCGCCCCCATTAATTGAAGAGGTAATGAGGAAGTTTGAGGGCGTGAAATATTTTTCTACTTCGGACTTGTCCAATGGATATTGGCAAATTCCATTGGCACATGATTCCCGTCAATATACAGCTTTTCTCTACAAATCCCACTTATATCAATTCAAAAGGGTACCTTTTGGTTTAAAAACATCCGGGGGAGGCTTTATGAGATCTATTTCATTATCTTTGAAATCAGATTTTGATGAATTTTTAGCGGTATACATTGATGACTTGGTATGGGCTTCTAAATCGGTTGAAGAGCATATAAAACATTTAGATATAGTTTTTGACAGATTACAAAATGATAACTTCACCTTGAAATTGCAAAAATAATTTTTTTTTCGTAACAAAGTAAATTTTTTGGGATATGAGCTTTCAACAAAGGGAATCAGACCAACAAATGAGGGAATAAATAAAATACGAGAATTTTCTGCCCCTAGTAATCTTAAACAATTACAACAATTTCTTGGTTTATGTCAATATTATAGACAATTTGTTGAGAGATACGCTAATTATATAACACCATTTAGAGAATTATTGAGAGAAAAAAATGAGTGGAAATGGGATGAGGAACATACACAAGCATTTGAACATCTTAAAAACCGTTTTGTAGACGCGATTACATTAAATCATATAAATTATAATAGACCTTTTATATTGCAAACGGATGCTTCAGACAAGGGGGTGAGCGGTATATTGTTTCAAATAAATGATAAAGGAGAAAAATATATTGTTGCATTAATTAGTCGGTGTTTAAATTTGTGTGAGATTAACTATACTACCACGGAGAAAGAATTACTTGCAATAATATGTTCTTTGACAAAATTGAGAGCTTATCTGATTGGAATTAAATTTGAGATAGTAACTGACCATCAGTCCCTTGTTTTTCTTAACAAAACGGAATTTTTGAATCCACGACTCATGCGTTGGAGCTTATTTTTACAGCAATTTGATTTTGACATTAAACATTGTAAGGGGAATGAAAATTATATTGCAGATTTTTTTAGTAGACACCCAGAAAGTAAATTTTTAGAACCCGATGAAAAAATTATGACGATATCTGCGTTGACAATGATACCTTTTGCTGAAAAAAAAGAGGAAGATATTTTTGCAATTTTACAATTGAAAGTAGATATTGAGTATAAAAAATTTATAAAGCAATTACGTGACATGCAACGACAGGACGAATACTGTACAAAAATTAGAGAACAAAGTTTGGGTGGGAATAATAAATACTTTTGTATACAGGATGATTTGATTTTTAGATTAGATTTTAATACCGGGTTATGGCAGTTATATGTACCGGAGATTGTGACGAAAAAATTGATATATTTAACTCACGAAAAGCTCGGGCATGCTGGTGTATTTAAAACGCTTAATCATATCAGACGATTTTATTATTTCCATAACATGAATACATTGATTAAACAGATAGTCAGTTCATGCGATTTATGCCAAAGATCAAAGCACCAAAACCGTAATACATGTGGCGTGATTCATCGCGTTTTATCAGAAAAACCTAATGATCTTGTAGCAGTCGATTATTTTGGCGCATTACCTCGTTCTCGAGGTGGCCTCCAGTATATTTTTGTGTGTTTAGATATATATTCTAAACATGTAAAGTTATATCCGATGAATAAGATAAATACGGATATTATATTAAAAAAAATATTGGATGATTATATCCCAAATACTGGTCTCCCAAAACGCATTCTTTCGGATCATGGCACACAATTCACATCGCCAAAATGGCGATATGAATTGGAGCAACGTGGTGTGAATGTGGTTTTTTCTAGCATAAGACATCCTCAAAGCAATCCTGCAGAGAGAATAATGAGAGAATTGGGGAAATTTTTCCGATTATTTTGTTCAAAACAGCACACGAGTTGGGCATTACATGTGGACAGAATAGAAAAACTGTTGAATACAACAACGCACGCAAGTACTGGATTTACACCTCTAGAATTACACTTCGGTAAAGATCATAAAGATGACATAAAACAATAAATAAAATTTCCACCTGGTCAAGAGAAAAGTCATGATGAAATAATGATATTGGCAAACGATCGCCTACAAAGAGAATTTGAGAGAAGAGCGAAAGCTTTTAGAAAACCAAAAAAATATGTGCAATTTCGAGAGAATGATCTTGTTCTTTTGAGAGTTCCACATATTTCTGATGCAAATAAAAAAGTAACAGCTAAATTTTTCCAGCTTTATAGTGGTCCATATCGAATATCACAATGTTTTGGGAATAACGCGTTTAAACTTGTTACGTTAGATGAAAATCCAAAAGAGAAGGGCATTTATAATCAACTTAATTTAAAAAAATATATATTAACAGAAAACAGCGAAACGGGAGATGAATAGAATGAATAAATCTAGATGGTCGGGAATGGATGAATGGGTGGAAGGTAGGGGTGCATAAGATATGGGATAAAAAATCAATGATAATCAATGATAATTAATGTGACGCGAGGTGGCGATTTTGACACACGGTACGGAATATATCGACAATATGTATTTGGTTTAAGTTGTAAAATCAAAGACATTATTTTCCAACTTAAAAGGGGAATAATGTAATGAATATTATATTAAATTAGAAATAAAATTTTGATAATAGAATTCATGATTGAATTAGAAATCGATAGAAGTAGAAAAATAAACATGTAATGAAATGAATGGAGTGGGGATTGGCGATAAGCGATTTCAAAAGCATGAATTCTGTGAAAGCAAAATTTTATTTTCAGAATAATTTCAACAGTTAAACGAAATAGAACAACGATAAAAGATTAACAGAAAAATTAGCAAAGTGTAATCGGGACGTGAAATAAAGTTAAAATCAAAAGAAAGAAAACCTCAGTAAGTGTTGTCGGGAAAGATAAAATAAAAAAAAAAGAAAAAGAAAGAGAAGTATTAGATAGATTTATTTATATTTTTTTTTTATCAATAGAAAGAGGTGTCCGTGAGACAGCTGGGATAAATCTTTCTCTAAACTGTGATGCAATCATTCATCGAATGCAAACCATTTTGAAAAAGAACGAACCTTGCAACGACTACTAAGGTATTCTCTATCTCATATTTTATGGTAAAACTCGCAGTCAAAACCAGCCTCTTAATTGAAATACCAGTCTTTCTACAACAAATTATACAATTGGACGTCCCATTCACAGTAGCTGAAATTAAAATCAATATTCTTTTTAAAAGATATTTTTTCTTGTCTCTTTGCTGATTCTAGAGCTCATCATTTTTTTTATGATTACGGAATATTATACGCCACGATTTTTTTTTATGTGATCTACGAAAAAACTATGATATTTATACATTTTTATTGGTTCTTTATATGTATCGAATATAATTATTTATATGACGTGTGGAGCGAATAGAGGAGTACTTCTCGCGAAATTATTGATAGTTGCATGCGTGTTTAGTCTTTTTATTTTCGTCATTTTATTTTATGTTAATTTAATTATAGCTATTTTGTGATATGATATGTGACTGGCTAAATTCGATTTTTTGAGAATAAAGAGTGATGGAATGAGTCTATAATTTGAATAGTGAAATTGACTTGATTTGATGCATTCAAATGAATAAAAATCGTACACATATATATGAATTTATTTTTGACGTCTTATTGGTATTTGTTCTAACCAGTGTGCCATTAGAACCACTTTTGCGAAACAATTTAATATATACTTATCTTTATTTCAGCCTTTTTATATTTTCAGTCATTTATTCATATCTAAACCATCAGACAAAAAAGAAAAAACATTACAAGTTTCTACATTCTTTGCACACTCAGCCCTCGAAGAACCTATGAGTAAAAAATCATCCAGGTAGTTAACGGATAAGAAGCCTTTTAATCTCAGTAAAGTCAGAACGGGTTTCATTATTTTAGTGAAAACCATTGGAGCTGTACACAAACCAAACGGAAGGACGTTAAATTCGTAAACAACGTTTTGAAATTTAAATCTTAGGTATTTTCTGAATGAAGGGTCTACCGGAACCAGAAAGTATGCATCTTCCAAATCCATACTTGCTACAAAATCGTTGGGGGAGACCAGACGTAGCACAGTTTTCCAATCCTCCATCTTGAAATGTGGAGGATCAATGAAAGAGTTTAATTTTTTCAAATTTAAAATAAAACGTTTCCCCCCGTTTGGCTTGTCTCTTAAAAAGAAGGGTGAAAGGAACTGATCTGTTCTCTCTGGAACGACCGACACAGCTCCTTTGTCAATCAATTTATTGATTTCTACCATGATAAAGTGAATGTCCTGTGGTGGGAACGTTTGCTCACTAGCGATGCTCCATTCAACGGGTGTGGACGTGAATGGTATTTTGTAACCACAAACGGTCTCCAAAATAAATTCATCACTAGTGATGTTCCACCACTCCTTAGCTTAGAGTTTTAATCTCCCAGCTACCTTATTTTTTAGCGGTGACGTCGACTGTATTCCCTTCTGTATTCCCTCTTGTCCTCCTTCCGGTATTCGCTTCTGGATGATCGAGGCCTCTGTGCCCCTGTCTGGCGTGATGACCGGGTCATCCCTCTCCTGGCAGGGGCTCTGGAGTTTAACTGCGGCTGCTGGGCTGCTGCGAAGTTGTTTCTCTTAATTCCAGGAAATTGAGAAACGTTAGGCTGCGATTGTCCTGATTTTAATAACTCTTTTGCTGACTTTTCGACGGCTGACGTCGCCTTAACTTTTTCTTGGAATTCTTTCCCAAAGAGGAAACAGTCGGTTTCGCATGTTTCCGCTGTTGTTTTAGCTGTCAGGTTAAGGTTGTATTGTACCAGACTCTTCTCGTGGAAGTCATGGAATGGTAGAGATCAATAGCTAATCGTCCAGCATCGATCAAAGTCTACATGACTTTCCCGATTTCAGCGTTTTCGGCTCTAAGCTCTTCGTTGTTCAGCATATCTGAAAGGCCTCGACCTATTGCATTCGTTATGACTGCGAGCTGGTCTTGGACATGTTTTTGTGCCATATCCCTTTTCAAGGCCGGACCCGAGAATTTTTGTAGCGCCGATGCTATTTCTGAGTTTAACTTTGGTGCTGTTAGGAACTCACAATTTTCGGGAGTGGGATACTTCTTAATTAAAGAATCCTTAATATCCTTCGAAAGGCCTTGCTGGACAATTTTCTTCCACCTCTCTGCAATTTGAGTATGCAGTTTTGGCCCTATCAAGACTTCCTGGACATTTTCGCCCAAGAGGTCCAATGTTTCTGGGTTTAAGTTACTTTCCACTGTACCTTCTTCACCAACAGGGTTAGGTGCTGGTGCTGCCACCCTAAGCTGATTATCTGCGCTTTGATTTGGCATTGGCGGATGGTCGCCATTTTGTGACGCTTCCGGTTCAATCGCACTGCTGTTATGTTGCCCCTGTTGCTCTACACCACGCGAGGATGTTTCATCGTTTTGTGGTGTCAGTTGTTGCCGTGGTGCTGTCGAAACAGATGCACTGGACTCCCTTCGAGAGGGAAGTACTGAGTGCCCTCGTGCTTTGCCTGAATTCTCGTCACGTGTCGGCCTTCTCGAGGCTCGATCGGACGGTGCACGGTATTTTGATATGCGTCTTGCATATCTGGATTTGCTGCGCTCATCACGGCGTAGGTTTCGACGCCGGCTTCTTTTCCTATGCGTTCTAGGTCCTGATGATGAACTGCGGGATGAGCTTGATGAGCTCGAATCCGACGAGTAAGAACGTGATGAGCGTGATGAAGACGATTCACTTGAAACTGACGAGCTCGAATGTCGTCTTTCTCCGCGACGCCCATATCTGCGTTTTTTCCGATCGCGATTACGCTTTCCCATTCCGAAGGAAAACAAAAACCTTAGCAAACTTAGGCAAGACTATATGAAATTCTAACCGATAGGTTAAGCGAAACGTGTGGTCACGGTCGCGCAACAAAACTTAATGAAGAAAATGGCGGGCGCGCACGCCGTGCGTAGACATCGCCCCCTAGCGTTTCTTTTTGTTTGTTGAAATGCTTTCAAATGTGTTGGTCAAGTCGTACAGCTAAACGCTACTACCAGTGATCTCGAGGACGAGACATAGCGGTATAATTTATTAAAGATTACCTAAATACTTCAAGGAATTAACGATAATCAAAAAATATAGAAAATTTTGTGTATTTCATTGGGCTTAAAGCCTGCGGATTACATATGTTAAATATATAAATATATAAATAAATAATGTTTATTACACTTTATTCACAAATAATGGATTTAAATAATGTTTTTGTGTCACATATCACTTTGTTATGACAGTAACACCACAGTACTAGAAATATTAGACGGGCAACTCAACTGGAGTTCCCATCCAACGTAACCAGCTCCACGTGGCGTCCCCTTCGCGACGTCCCAAACGCGACAATTTTCAAGAATAGACCCCTATGCCCACATGAGCCATATGCAGATCATTCAAAATGGCTGCTCGAAGACTGGGTGGTATTACTACCCGATGTTCGAATAATAGACATCCAGCTGATAGAGAATAATTCGATTTAGGAGGCTTGTAATGGTAGCGTGTTAAATCCTTTCCCATTTCCAGTAACTGTATGATTTTACACAAACGGTCATCCTTTCTAGATACTCTGGCTATGTGCTCAGCACGGGTAACTGTTTAACATGGCAAAGCATGAACTGTTCGAAATCGTCCACTTCTTCCTCTTCAACGAGTAGTGAAACCTTGTTGATTTGTTTTTTCGGTCCTAGCTAATGGGAACCGTGAACAATAATCGGCGTTCGCATTTTATTTCGTAGGTTTGAATATTACATCGTAGTCAAAATGTGATAGGTATTCTGCATAGTTGGCTGTTCTGCTTATGCAAAGGACAGGAAGTGACTTCTCTGGGTGTACAATTTGAGCAAGCGGCTTGTGGTCTGTTATAAGTATGAAGTGACGTGCATACATGTAGTGGAAGCATTTGTTTACAGCCCAAACAACTGCCAAGGCATCCTTGTCCATCTGAGGATACTTTTGTTCTGTGCTGCTTAGAGCTGGGCTATCGGCGATTGGTCTTTATACTTCACTTTCCAGGCAATGGGATAGAACTGCCCCTAATCCAAAATTATTGGCATCTGTTGCGAGAAGAAGTGGCAAAGACGAATCATAAGGCATCAGTACTTCTGTCTATATCAGCACTTTTTTTAATATCTTCATAAGCTTGTCTGGCTTCAGGAGTCCATTTGAAAGGTTCGATCTTTAGCATGTCACGAAGTGGGCGGTACATTGTAGACAAATCAGGAATAAATGAACTGTAATATACAGCTTTGCCTAAAAACATTTGTAGCTCTTCTGGTGTTTTAGGAATGGGAGCGTCTCGAATTGCCTCTACGTGCTTATCTGATTTATTAGTTCCTCTTGTATCAATCTTGTGGCCCAAACATTCCATGGAAGGAGAAGCGAAAACACACGTACTTTTATTTAACCGAAGACCATTCTGTTTTAACCTCTTCAGTATTAAATCAAGGATAAATAATAGCTCCTCAAATCCTCTTGCATAGAGCAAAATATCGTCAAAAAAATTTTCCACATTAGTAAGAACCTGCAACGCCGTCTCCATACGGTGCTGCCAATTTGCAGGTATGTTTTGCTGCTCCGTAAACTGCACATGTCGGGCGTATCAACCCATGGTTGCGGGAATTCAGCGTTAATGCTTGACGAAATTCTTCGTCGACAGGTAGGTGGGAGTAGGCATCTGTAATATCCAATTGGCAAAAAAGATTTGCACCTTTCATTTTATTAAAGTATGTTCCGGGAATAGGATGCTCGTCAATAATAAGTTGTGGATTTAGGGTTGGTTTGTAGTTTTCTGTTATCTTGATTTTCCCATTTTTCTTGGCAACGACATGTGTTGTAAGAGCCATTCCGAAGCGTCGACTTGTTTTAAAGTCCTTTGGTGATCTTCTCATCGATATCTTTGGCGTATGTGTCTCGCATTGCAAAAGGAATTTCTCGAGCCCGCACAAAAATGGGTTTAGCACCTTATTTCAAGTGCTCAAGTAGCACCTTATTTCACAGAAGCTGGTGGTCCTGCTAGTTGGAGTATCACTGAAAATGTCTGAATATCGAGACAAAAGAGCATCAAGTCTCCGTTACTGTTTCTCAGATATTTGAGGGGTTTCTGTAACCAGTGCATTAATTTGGTTAGTCAATGAAAATTTTTTTAGATAAATCAATTTCATTTACAAAAGGCTGAATCCATTTGCGACCAAATAACCCTTGTAGAAATATGTTCGTCTGAAAATATCTGAAAAAGTCTGAAAAAGTCTGAAAAAATCTGAATTCCCAATTTCAACACTTTTTCAGACCTTTTCAGACCTTTTCAAACATTTTCAGATTTTTTCAGACATAATAATTTGTGAAAATAGTTACA
>JABFQA010003025.1:0-10308 GCA_022817065.1 Probaryconus sp. ZL-2020
ATAAAAAATGATGTGTCACTCTTACCCCGTTTTACCCCAAGTGTTTTTATAATAATCTTAGATTTTTTTTATGTTATTTTCATAATAACAAAAGTATTATTGTTTAAAATCCGAATCAGAGAAATTTTAAGACCACCATATATAATCCATCTAATTTTGGTTGAGTGACGGGTACAAAGTTCCTTATCACATGAATTATCTTACCAAAGTGGGAGCCCCAAACTAAAGTTATGAAAACATTATTAAATCTCACGCACACGCTACGGTGTAAACACGTATCTAATTCCTCCCAGGTGAATGGCGAACTGCAGTTATTTAACCCAACAACTTTAGAAAGCGTTATCAAATTTAGTTACAAATTCCAAATCCCTCATAAAGACACCCGGAGTACGTTAATTTATAACCGGCCATTTGTTTATCTGCGTACGTCCCGATGCCATTTTGCATGGCTGATTTTTATTTCAGTTCGAACCACTTCGTCTTTCGCATTTATCAGTTATAAAGTTAATACTCCATTATTTAGTTTAATCCCTTGTGGTTAGAGATTACTTCATGTGGAGATGTTAATTCCATAGCGTAACCCAATATTAATGTTGAAGTTCCTTTTGTTCAATATATATATATATATATATATATATATATATTATTAGAGCAAACATGCAAACAGAAATGAAAGGATTAAAATGGAAAATTAGTTGCACGGGTAGACAATCACAGGTATGAAATAAAAATAAAAAATCTTATACTACGAACATTTGAATTTCATTTGAATGTTTATTAGCAAAGGAAATGTTTTTTTAAGAAAAAAATTAATAAATTTATAAAGGAGAAATAATTCCATTTTTATTTATGAAAAATGTGAATAATGTTTAAAAGAAAATAGACTCGGTGAAAAGATCGATAAGGAAGTTCATTTCAATTTCATGTTATTTGGCGTAAGATATGCAGATCCAAATCTACTTTGGAAACAGTTCGTATCTGATGTTATACAAAATTATTTCTTATTCATTATCAGTGTGACTAATTAAAACTAATTAGACTGAAACATCAAAGCATGATTTTGTAGATTTCTAATGCACGAGGAGATAGGAGCAAAATCCATAACCACTGTTCATATTATCTTTCAATCTGCCTGTGTATATACACATTAAACAACAGTTAATTAACGTGTGTTTGGTAAAGACTCGTGAAAATTTCATTGGAATAATGAAAATAAGTTTGAAGTGGACTTTTTGAGTTTTTGATTGGTGCTCGATTTAATAGCTGTTTACTTTATTTAATCGAGTTATGACAAAATTAGTAAGCGCAATTGCAGAATGCGACTATCTTGATAGATACTTCAAGATTTCCGTCTACTTGCGTCTGAAGGATGACGATTTAGTTGCTCCAACGGTTCGTTTCGAAAACACCGCAGAATTACACTTTGCGCAATTATTGACGAATCAATGTAAATGGATAATTATTGCCTTCGACAAACACATACTTTGAAAAAATATTTGTATGAAAATTACCATACTTTACAGTCAGAAAAAAAAGATTGGATTTTTACTATTCAGTATGATAAAAATCTCCTAACTTTATTTTTCTAATTGCTTTATCATAAAGTATAATAATTATTGTAGAAACTTTTTTCTACGTGTATTTTTATTCATCAATTTTAACGATACCTTAGATAATAAAATTGATAACCAGAAAAAAGCATACATTGAAAATGACAATTTGAATCGGTTATCAAGTATCTGATTAAAATCGAGATTATTATTGTATGCTTGATCTATGAACCCCAGGCATAGTTCCTCTTTCTTTCACGGTATAAACTCCTTTAGCAAGTTCAATGAAAGGGTTAACTGTGACAAGAGAGGTATGACAAATGAAGCCAGCTGCGACCAAAGTTGAGAATGAATCCAGGGAGAACCATATTCCACCATATTACCAGTCTGGTCGGGTATCAGCTTTCTGTCATTCTCTGATTAAGATATCGTTCCGAAAGCTTTAATAATTTCTTAAGTGTGGAAAGCTAAAATGATGCCACGCCTAGAAAGTCGATAATTAAGCTGACAAGTCTCTAAGAATAAATTCGAACAAACGACAGTAGGAAAATCTTCAAGATTATCTTTTTCAATTGTCGACGATACTGCAGGTTGACGTTTATTTTATTTCAGACAAAATATAAATCAATTAAAAATTAAATTAATGACACTGAAAACATACGAAATCTATCAGATCATAAAGGTTCAAAAAATATGAAGTTTGCTGTTATTAAATGAATAAGATGAATTTAAAAAAAAAAATTGAATGTTTCAGTAGTAAATATTACATTTGGTCAGACTGCGTTTAGCGATCGTTAATTTATCATAAAACTTTTATCTGATTGTAATCCTCACAAGAAATAAAGACGTGATTTATTCCCCGACTGTATTTCTCAGTTATCCAATTTTTTTTTTCCCCGACTTTGTCCTTAATTAAAATATAACGAGAAAGTTAAAAGAGGAATGGTTTCATAAATAAAATGACAGATTTCGTTCATAGCAATCAAAGTCTAAGCTTTATGAATTTCCTGCGATTTCATATTATGTGTTACGGGCGAGTAAAAGATCACGAAAATTAATCAATTAACTCAAGGTTAGCCTTTGATAAGCGAACGGCTCAACGATGCTTGATTAGTTTCCCCCGGTTGCAAAAGAAGGAAAAGCTCAACGGGCAACGCAATAACAAGGAAAACTGTTAAAGGTTTGTAATATGCGAAAGTTTAAGAACCCTTCAAGAGGTGTCTTGCCGTTTCGAGTTGACGGAATATATAAAGCGGAATGACTTTCTGCGCATCGGAGCATTCGGTTCTTATGCAAAACGCAATTCAATTATTCATTACTTTATTAGGTGACATTGACCACAACACCCGTTCAAAACCATCCGGCCAGCGCTACGGCATACATTGGTTCGCTTTCCTAAATAGTGCGGTTAAGTGTTAAGTGATAAAATTGGTCTCATAATATGTATACGTAAGTACACGTGAATGTCTATGTGTAAATTTATGGACAAAGTTTCTAGGTAAACTTTAATTACAGTTTCGAATTTGGACGATTAAATAAGGATAGCGCTAATCAAGTTAAATATTCATGAAACGTTAGTCATTTTTCTTTTGTGGTATATTTCAGTCATGTTTAAGTGATTGAAAGTTAATTTAGATAATTCTGATTTTGTCTTGGAAAGAAAAATGGTTTCATAATGTAACATTTTCAAAATTTCTGATAAATAAAATAAATCAAATCTTGATTATAATGGAGAGACTTCATTAGTTTCGAAACAATCGTCTAAGCCATTTCCTACACATATTAATAAATGCGATATTATCGTAGATAACTACCGTAGTCGTCGGGGTATACATATGTTAATCTGACAATACATTATGATCGAATAAATATGTGATTTTCATGACATAATATTGAATCGGTATATACATTATGGCTCGTAATCACTATATATACATTAAACAGCTAATCATGTAACCCCTAAGCAGCTAAATTGAGAGAAACCTCAGGCCAGTCATTAAAACCGTATATGTAACCTATCAGCCGCAGTTTATACTTAATAAAATTGAATTGATTACAAGAAGAAATTAACTTGATATGTGAAAGGAATTCGTCATTTCATTCACAGTTCTCTCTTCTTTATTGTACGTACAAATGAATACAACTGAATAACAACTTGATAATAAAAATCTAAAGTATCACTATTATAGAATAGTAATTAAATTTTCCAAATAAAAAGTCGATGTTCATTATTTACGAACTGAATTTACAAACTCTTCAGTTGTGGTACTTAATTGGATAACGACATATACTATAATTGTCTCGGGTTAATTTTGTTATTAAGATAACTAAAAATGACATTTATAATTCTGTTGCATGACTACTTGCAATTCATTACATTACTTATGTTAATTCAATATATACCGATATACAGAAAAAAAAAAATTACAACGTTTCTCAAAGCGAAAATGAAAAGCAATTTATCGTTGAAATTTATATTTTTCTTCCATTGCAATCGAGACAGTTATTATTATTATTCTTTTTATTCCTCTTTTTGTAACTAATGCGGCATTAAGAAATATATTTCCACCACAATTTTCCAACCGTATACCTTATATCATAAAACGAAAGTAAAACAAAATAAATATAAAACGTCCGAGGGAATAAAACTTAAGGTTGATATCAATCAAAAAACTAATTTAAAATTTAATTACCCACGAGCAGGTAATAACATTGTTATCTAAAGTTTATTATTAAGTATTTAATTACGTGTTTATTTCCTTTTGAAATAATGTATGATTCTGCAGGAACCTGGATGGTGTTGCGACTCTATTATAATTCGAATCGCGTTCTCTAGAGGGTTGAGCACATTAACGTCATAACAGACAATAAATTGCTGTAAAAATGTAATACAGTATGTATGACACGATCGTAAAAAGAAATTCATATAGCATTATAATTTTACTTTTTTTTTACACAACCTGTCTCGTTTAATAATCATAAAGCGTTTTCATCGAGCATCGCGTTATTTATTACTTCCGCGAAAATTGCCGTTTTCGAATTCTTCTAATTAATGGTAATTTCGTGATCAAATTCGCAGGGAATTTTCAGCTGTAATTACGTTCGACTTAATAAAGTGTGTGCGACCGTAAGCTGAAAACAAAAGGAAAGAAAAAAAAAATAAAAGGAGACATTGAAACGTGGAAGGTAACTTGATTCAACACTTTTTATTCAAATGAAATGTTACATATTAAGAAATTCCATTGTGGACCATTATGTGACTTTCATTCATTCATTTCAACAATTAAGTTAGTGAGTTCTTGTCTCATTTTATGTTACCGAATTTTATTTTATTAATACGTTAAAATTAAGAATCATTGTTTTTTATTTGAAAAAAAAAAAAAATGAATTTGACTGAAAACAATCCGTAAGTCTATTAAACGACATTTTCATTACTTAAAGGAATGTGGAAAACAGTTGTTCGGGATACTTAACACCTCATCATAAACCATCTACGAGAATATGCTAATGAAATATAATATGATAGTATCTGGAATTGTTACGAATTATAATAATGAAATCTAACGCGTTTGCAAGTTTTCGTTAACGTTCAAAATTAATTATAAACATCCTTGGGTTATTAGAGGTTTAAGCAAATTCATACCGTGTCAGAGTTATGAAGTGGAGAGGAGGAGGGGGAGGGGGTGTTATAACGTGAGATGGCCATATGAAATTGTGAACTGAAATGATATTGACTTTCATGGACTATTTTATGATGTAGTAAAACTTCGACATGGCAACAATTAGTTATAAAAATTTTTCATTTTAATGTAAACGTTATTATCTTTCAAAGCACTGCACATCTTCATAAAGTGCTGTTTTTCAAATTTGTCCAAGCCGTTAATAATTTATTATTCACGAAATTAAAAAAAAAAAAAGAAATATTTTTGTTATCGTTTTGATTAAAATTGTTCTATTAACAATTTTTATTTTCTGGTAAAAAGGGAAAAATTATCGTGACAACGTTATTCAGTTAAACGCTTGGTCGTTATGATAACCAGTTAATGGTAAATAACACAATTAACGTGAACACATTTTTCATCATGATTACCATAAAATAGGATTTAATAAAATTGGCGAGAATAATCTAATTAATGGCGATTCAAATTGATTCGTGAGAACATTTAATTCGTTATTCTTCAACAATGGAAAGTAATAATATGAAAAAAAATTAATATTGTTGTTTATGGAAGACAAAATGAATTCAGTTTAATGTTAATGTATCTGTTCTTGTATGTGAGTGAAATTAATCTTTCAATCAAACGTCAAACTCGGATAATCAAAATAAAAATGATTCCATTAATCGTATCTTTCTGAATCTTGATTAGTTTAATTCATTTAACTTTCTAACGTTCTAATGCGTTTAATTAAATTCTGTTAAATAATTGCTTATTAATCATTTCATTCCATAACTGTTTATTTATTGAGAGGTAATGATATGCTCATCAACTTTAAGAGAAAATAATTTTGTTTTGTTTTTTTCTTTTTATATAATAAAATCTTATATAACCGTTCGAATTGAATGATATACAAAATTCGTCAAAAACGAATTCTCCGTTATTTTTTTTTACCTTCGCTCAAGTTTTAAAGAATGAAAATATTCGAGCTAAAACAATATACATTGAAATATCTACTGTCAAGAACATAAATATACGTTATAAAATTATTAAAGAAAAACCACAGTTGACATGTTCATAATTGGACAAAACGATTATGGGAGAAACAATTATTTAAATATTTAAAAAACAAAAACAAAATAAGTTTTTATACAGCAAAGATGTTTTTAGCAAAGAAACAGATATCATGGCCTTCAATTACATGGATATCAATTACATGGCCTTCTATACATAATTTAATACGGTGCACTTTGAAAAATTGTTGAACAATTTTTTTACCATGCGTTTGGAATCAGAGGTTAGATGCTCCGGTTCATTTCATTTATATAAAGATCACATCAGCGGAGACCCTATTGCTGCCAATTTCTGGCTGAGATACTCAGATGACGTTGCACCAGTGCAAATGCTGTTTTGGAAATTACCTTCCAAACGGAATTGCACTTTATGAGAGCCTGCATCAGATTCTAATCACGGATCGAAGTTTCCCATGAATTTTACACATGATAAGACAAATCTAATGTAGGTTGCTTTTCTTGGCTACAAGATTTTCTACTGAAATAATCCAGAATTCTGATCTGACGTAATCCTTTAAATTGATCCACGTGCCAAAAGAAAAAATAAATAATACATTTTTGCGAATTTCATTGTGAAATCAAATGTTTAAATCAGCAGAGGTGGAAAAAATAATTTCATTACATCGGATGCATTTTGAACACAGAACATTTGAATAGTTTCATTTTGTATGTTTTTATTCCTTAATTGCTTAGAGGTGATTCTTGTACAGTCTCTATCTGTTCTACAAACTTCCTAGAAACTTTTGGATTTCGCGAGCAACGTTTCCATCTCACGGCTTGGAATCATTGGAGATATTCCATCTTCTTTTAGCGCATTGCTGGATATACGGCAAGATCAAGTTTTTCATCGAAATAAAGGACTGAAGAGTCGCCTCACAGGAATTCAGTTTAAATTCTTCTCGAACTCATCCTAGTTTTTCGATGCTGGATGTCAATGTTGGATCTTAACTTGTTACATTCTTAACTTTCTTTTTCCCTCTTTTCATTTCCCCTTGAAGTCAAAGGAGAAAATTAAAAACATTTACTTTCAAATTAACTTGCGCTCTTTAATAAAAATAATTTGAATTCTTTGGAATATACGAATCCATTTGATCGTCTAACTTTGGTCAAGTGTTCAGAATTTTGTATTTTGTTTTTGTAAAACGCTAGTGATGAAAATCTTTATATTTTTTTTACGATAATCATCAAATTAAAGAATTTTCATAATAACCCAATTGCATAAAAATTGCCCCATTGGATTCTAATCTAAACATTTTCCATTAGACGTTTCCCTTTTTTTTCCTGAAACAGCCAACAAATCCTTAAAAATAAATGTGACTTCTTGTATGAACAAAAAGTTATCCCCACTCTGTTTTTGTTTCAGACGAGAAAACGCATGTAAAATAATGTAAACCATTTCTCACTGCTCGCCGGATATGTTCGCGGAACAACTGGAGTATTGTTCAAACACTTTTGTTATCGCGCCGGCAAAATAAAAGGTCGAAAGTTTAACACTTTTATCTAGCATTTAATGGCCACTCCGTGAAAACATTAGACGAAAGTCACTTGATACAAAAATTTGCGAAAAATTTTAACGAGTTCATTTATGAGTTTCGTCGAGTGTCATCTCGTTCGCTAAACCTGTCAACGACAGTTCAAGGCCGAACTCCATTTTGCTTTACAACAACTTATTTACAGAAATTCGTAATACGAAGTTTCCCTTTGAAAGGAAATTTTACTTTGTAAATCGAAGCGCGCGATCGGAGATCAGAGATCTAGCGTGGAAAATTCGAGGAGGGAAAGGGGAGTTAATCCTAATGAAAAATGAGTCTTACGTAAAACATTTTCCTCGACATCAACAACGTTTTGCTGAAATTATGTATAGCCTGTTATTGCGATAACAAAGGCCGTTACGATATCGTGGCGTCTTAAAATAAGACTGCCGGTTGGTTTTTGTCGGGTTCGAATAAATCGACTAAACCGAACGGGAAACTTTAATGAGGAAAAGTGGTTAAAACGTGCGATCCAATTGGTGGTCTACTCAAAGGCTTTGATTACGGATTCGCTCGGAGGATTATCTCTCTCGCTTTAAACTGTCCCGATAAAAGCCATCGGAATAAGATATCCGAACGGAAACGCGCGATTTGTTGCCTCGCTAATATTGTTTGTTTCTTTTTTTTTTTTCTCACCGGCTAATGTTGGATCTGTCTACGACAGATTTCAACCTCAGAGTTAATGCCACCGAATAAAAGGTGCATAAATTCGAGATCATAAAAATATGTTACGCCGTTATGCACTGTTATCGCGTAAACTGTTTTACGTCCTGGAGTGGTCATAAAATGTATCTCCTTTTTGCGCCCCCAATAAATCATGTAAGAATGAATTTATAACGCGTATAAATTTTTCATATACCAACGTAGAGACGTATCCAAATTGGAGGCCCCAAAATACAAATGAATAGCGGTTAGACTGGATTGTTTAATTTCGTTGGGAATCGCCGTTTAAAGTACGATAAAACTGTCGATTGTAGAAATTGAGACCAAAAGTCATTGACCATTCATTATTAAAAGCTATTGAAAAATAAAATTGACTTGCCTTATAAACGTATTCGCTCGTATTGTAAATTTTTTTTTGATAGTTTAGAATCTCGTATCGGGCCAAGCCATCCCCTTGCCTGTCGAACTGAACCTTACTGCCAGCCAGATCTGTAAAAAAAAATAAGAAAAAAGATAAATGCCAACATCCCTTAAAACGTAAACGTAATTGCACCACTTCGTTATATTTGTTTTAACTTCATAATTGCATGGCGAAGTAAAAAAAAAAAGTGCAAAAATAGAAAACTTGGCTTCGGCGGTATAACTAATTAACAATTTTATTGATCATACGGAATGAACTTAAACTCGAATTTAACTCTGACCTAATTAAATGGCAAACACGTGAATTCATTCTAAACATTTTTATCCGCCTTATAATTAGTCTATTAGATCGTTTACATAAAAGAGATTATCCACGCAGAATTGAAGTATCTCTGTTATTGATAGGAATTTCATTATCAATTCAAGGAATTAAATTGTTTTCGATAGTCAAACATACATTTCAATCCGAATAGATGCGAAATATATAATTATTCAAAGGTGACTTCATTCCGAATTGCTGCAAATTCTGGAGGTTTGGTTTGTTGAAGTCCATAAATACTTGAGCAGAAATAATAAGATGATTGAGGAAACTTTTTTTGTTATAATTCATGAATTTCACTTACGTACGTTTATTTCAGTTTCAGTATTATAACTCGACAAATTGTGTTATCTATATTTGCTCGGATTTAATTAATTTGAAATAATTATATATAATTGTACGAAAATTCCCTTGATGTTTACTGAAAATGTTAATGGTTTCAATTTCGAAAGCGCAAACATTTAAAACTGAGAACGTATTATGTCGAATCAAAGGTCAGTTATTTTCTGTATAAATCGTAAGTGAAATTTTTGCGTTAATTCTTATGCGATCGTAATTAAATGTCGCGATAAAAAGAATTTCCATGTAATGAAATAATAAAAGAATTTGGCAGTGGAACGCAATGAAATATAAAATATTTTGTTATCTGGTAATAAATGATGCCTCGCACTCGTAAAGTTGGAATTTCTCGCGCGCTATACATTTTGTCTATAAGGTTTTAAAACAGAATTTTATAAGTCTCGTATAAATATTCTGATCTCGTAAAAAGCGGCAAGAAAATTCGGTGAAACATTCCGAGCAGCCACCTAGTTTGCAAGACGAATTTCTTCGCGCTACGTGTGCAGGCGTAATAAAATAACAATAAAATCAAAGATGTATTATGTACTCTTCGCCTCAGCTTAAGGATAACACATTGAAAACAAACTTCTACCGTTAAAATTATCATATTACTTCCCGAGTGTTAAAATGTTTTTACTGACTTCGACATTATTTCATTTAATATCAGATTTTCCGCAAAATTGTTACTGGGAATTTTGTTCCCCCTAAATTAAGAAGATCAGTGAAAATCAGATTTAATGATTTTGTTTTTTTAGT
>JABFQA010003026.1:0-10307 GCA_022817065.1 Probaryconus sp. ZL-2020
GCCATCGAAATGAAAAGATTAAAAAATTTTTTATCATCGCAAAATGAAATAAAGGATCCGATATACATTTCTGTTTATAAAAAGGATCGTCATTATCTCTGTTAAAGAGACTTTTTTTTCAATAAATTAAAATAAATTTATATTTCACCGCGATGCAAAATATTATCCTACGCACAAAAAAAAAAAAAAAAAAAAAAAAAACGAACTTTACTTCAGCAAAGTATGGTCGAACTATTTTTCCAGATGTTTTTTCAAACAAATATATCTGGACGAGAATTTTTTATCTCAACGAAATGCATCAGAGATTTGAACATTGTCCCAACCAATTATGCTACTTCAAGTCGGATGGGGCAATCAATGAGGAGCATTCTCGCTATCGCATTTTCGCTTTTTCACCAGAAATCTCGCGATCGTTACCTTCCATTTCTTTCTAATAAGCCTTTCACGGTTAAGGAAAAAATGCACTCTTTGCGAATATAGCTCGTCTTTAAGCGCTTTTTCGCTCTCTGCGTTTACATCTCAATTTACAGCAATTATTTCGAGCATTCCGGTTTAAACGTAAGTAAACATTATTGTGCAACTGAGAAAAATTGTCGTTTCATGCCGAAATTTATTTCAAATTGTGAAAATTGAGCGTAAATTGAACGTTTTTTTTTTTTCTTTTTCTTTCGACAAATTTTCAACAAACAGTTTTAACAAAAATTTTGAAAAATAAAATTTCAATTTTATCTTCTTAACTGTATTTTTTAGTATTTGAATATTAATTTAAAACAAATTAAAAATTATTCAATAATAAAACGAAAAATATTTACAAATATTTTGGCACATCAATAATAAAGTTTCTTGACATTTAATTATAACGAAAATAAAGAGATATATAAAATTGAAAAAATGAAGCGAATTCGAAAATTCGCTCGGCCAACTGAAACGGTTAATATTTAGTTGGTCAGTGTACACTTTATCAAATAAATGTCAATTCCTGTTGCGCGTTAATAACGAGTGATACTGTTCGTTTCAGCAAATAAAAAAATTCCTAATTACCATAACAATTCCTATGCGTAAATTATTGATGCTCCAAAAGTCTAACAACAGACGATATTCCAAACTCTTGGTGAGATAATTGCCGGATTTTTAATTTAAAATATATTTGACATGAAAAATAATTCTACAGGAAAATATTTAACGCACTCGTTAGTTTTGCATTAAATGTATCACGCGATGTACATTCCATTAATATTAGCCGCATCGATGATAAAAATTAAACTGAAGACGATAAAATTTGCTGCAAATGGAGCGTAAATGAACGCATACTTTCATTTGGCAGAAAGCATTAAAGCGTATGCGAAGATGTGCATTAAATATGTGCTTCGTTATTTCGATTTTGCGATGGCAAAATATAAAATTCGCGAAATAAATAATTCAAAGCCATCATTTGTAACGGAAAAATTCCGCGAAAAACAATTTTAATTACATCGGTCGTTTATGTAATGATGATAATAACAGCTAATTTAGGGGTTTTTTTAATTTCGTTTGATGTAACAAATATTTAAGCCCATCACATCAAATTCTGACATTGCATGACAAGGAAATGAAACTCAACTAAACTGGCGTTTTTAATCCCATTACGCGAAAGAACAATCACACATACACAAAAAGGATTGTTGCTTCTGTTATTTACAATCTGGAAACATTGCATCTCGAATGAAACACTAAATTTTGACTTTACGCTTTTCTTTTTTTTTTCTTTGCAATGAAAATTTTTGGTAAACAGAAACAACGAAAACTGAAACTTCATTCGTGAAACTAATTTGCAACGATGACGTAATTATGCATTAAGTTTGAAAATTTAGGAGCAGTAAAAGTAAGTCATAGAATTTTATGAAGACCTTAAGTGTACCTAATGCATAATATCATAGTAATATTCTAGCTGGAATCACGTCGATATATTTCGGGGCAAATTATTTCTTTAATTGTACATAATTTTATGTTAATGTAATGCAACAAATGTGAACGTTACGTTACGTGCAGTGTAAAATTACGTCACGTATGTAGAATTATTTTCAACATTCCCTACCTCCGAAAGTGTGACAGAGACGAAATGAAGAAAAGTTAGAAACTCTAATTGTGCGCTCGTTTGTTTTCACCGTAATAACGCTGTTTTATAATAATAATAATAATAATAATAATCATGATAATATTCTAAGACGTGTTTCGTCTTATAAATTCTCTTATCCTATCACGTTTCATACATATTCTTAAAAAACATTATTTATACTTGAATTATAGTTATCCATTAAATAAAGATAAGAATAAGAATAAGAATAATAATGAAAATGCCAAATAGAAAGAAAAAGGTAATATTGATTTCCTTTGTAATCAAATCGCATTTTTTTTATTGGGTATTGTAAAGTCTGACATTGGAGTATCATATTACCCAATTTCAAATGATGGATTTGACAGCAATTTCAATCAGAAATAACACTGTCTTCATAATTTTGTCAGCATTGTCAAAACATCAACGGAGTCATATAGAAATGAAATTCTTCAGCGTGCAACTGTACTGCAATATTTGCGCTAGTGATATACACCTAGGATGTTGACAAATCTAGAGCTTAAAGAGGAAAATATCTTGTGAACTAAGCTCTCACTGTATCAACGAACAGTTTTCATATATATATATATATATATTGCAGAATTATCTGTTTAACAATTTTGCATTATTTGCGTATTAGAATCCAACATCAAGATACTCATTCGTCGGAGTAATGGCATGAAATATTTGATGCGCATACTGTTAATACTGTTTTCCAGTTAAAAGAGTATCTTGAAATATTTTCAATGATATGCAAATTTTGAGTACGCAAAAAATGTTCCAACATGTGTCAATCATGTTCATAATATTTTCATGAAGTCTCTTCGTGCGATAATCCTTGTTTATTCGTGACAAAATAAATGTTGAAATATTTAATTTTAAATAGAAAAATGTTCCATCAAAATTCGCGGGCGTTAATATTATAAGAACAGTGATAATTAGAAGTATTGTTCAAAGACGTTAATTTGAATATTTCATAGTTTGCTTTTGTCACTTTTTGTCAACGATTTGTCTTAATTTCGTAGGGAAAATGTAAAAGCGAGTATATTTTGCTATTCAGAGATATTCCGCATTTGGATTCGATTCAGTCAAATGAAGATCTAAGCAACGGAGCATCTTTCCTCGTTATTTCAATGGATAACGTACAGAGAAAGAACAGGAGAGAACAATGACTTTTCTAGACAATGCGAATGAGATCATTTCGATACTGGTATCTGCGTCGAGTCATTTAATCTGCTTAAAGATTAAGGTAGTTGCATTTGTCACCGTGACAGATTCAGTTGTCGTTGGCGTTAACAATGAAATAATATTTAAAAATCCATCTTACTTACATTAAGTATTGCAAATAAGATGGCAAAAGTATTTTTACCAATTCATTTCATTTCCTAAAAATCGTCCTACATTCGAAATCCGAAATTTGGAAACCTTATTCGGAACCTTTGAATCTAATAAAACTTAACATTTCCACATGTTTCAAACGTACTTAAGGTGACTCGTCGGTTATCGGGCTTCCCATTAGTGCTAAAACGACGAACAGATACTTCTACAGACTTTTCAACTATCTAAGTATAATCCAATAAATAATTCTATTCGATTTGCAAAGAACATTTTTTACAAAAAAAAAATATATTTCATACTAATCTACAAGCAAAATATAAACGAAGACTACGATATCTTACACCTTTTGAAACCGCTGACACATTTAACCCCGCGAAATCAAGTTGGAGTGAAAATGAATTAAACGAAAATGACAAAATCTTGCCCTCTCTCCGTCCTTTACTCGAATTTATGACTTAAGCTTGGTTTACGACACTTCTTTAAATCCGAACCCTCAATAAAAATCAGCCAAAATAATAAATCAAGAAGCAAAAATTATAAACAACGACACCATTAATCAATCACAACAATCTGTTTTCGCAAATTTCCCGTCGTATATCAAGGCCCCCTTCTCCTCCTCCTCCTCCTCCTCCTCCCGTCTCTTCCGCCGTACGATTCCCGACTGCAAAACTATCAACCGGCAACATTAAATCCCATTTCTTGAAAATTTTCCACTTTTATCGCGAAAGCGCCTCGCAACACATAAGGAGATTACTCGACTGCATTCATATGCGTCTTATCCGATTTTTCAAGCAACTTTATTCCTCACATATTCGCGGGCAATCGATGTTGCCAATATACACGTACGGGCAAACACATTCAGAGCGACGCATACACATGCAAAAAAGGCGACAGCAGCAACCCACCCACACGCATGTCACCCAACCGAAGATTAACGATAAACCCTTGCGATTCGAATTTCGTGGTAATGGGATGTCGTTGGCTGTTTTAAAGATAACCCACGAGACACGCTCCTGAATCTCCTATGACGCAAGCGTCAAACCCGCCCCGCCCCACCCAGTATGGGATTCATTCATGTCTACGTGGCTTTGCCTATATACCCAGTCGCGTTGAAAAGTACACCGTTAGAAAAAGGGAGAATGAAAATGGAAGCTGAACCCGAGCGAACGCTTTTTATCTCCGACGAAACTTCACTAAACAGACCAGGACTCATTCTAATGTCCGGCAAAAAGAATCGCCCGAAGTAGATCATTACTGAAATTTACACTGTACGGCGTGTTTTTCACTTATTTAGATTATTAGCGAAACCGAATGATAACTCGATAAACGAAAATCGATAGAATCCAGTAAACTTTGAAATGAACTCAATTCACAATTGGTCATACTTTCAGTAAAATGGATAACAGAATAAATCATGTTATTTAAGTTTTAATAAAATGGAATCGCCTTCGTGGGAAATGATTGTTAAAATAACATATGAGAATATTAATCTAATAATCTTGTCCTTTTTTTTATTTAATTTAATCAAAATGTGTGAAATGTCAAGAATCAAACAAGTGAAAAATCTATGTCAATAGATTTTTCAAATTTCATTATTTGTGGCGATAAAAATTTGTTTTCCACGTCGTGGATCATTGCAAGTAATCGATGATCGGTATCATAGTGCCATTCATGGAATTACATTTATAACGGGCTTTACATTATCTGATTAGATGATTATCACTCGGAAATTGATGCGTCGTCTAATTTAAGAGAACATTGGAACGTGAATCATAAAACCGTCTCTATTAAAAGGAATTGCAATAATTTCTCGTGCGAAACTCGATAAACGACATCTCAATATCATGTTTTATGTGTTTAGAAAAAGTACATTTCACAAGTTTAAATGTTTGATTTAACAAATGTTTCCTTTTTATGGAAAAATTATCTGTTGCAAAATTAACAACAGAGATCGTTATTTTAACGATTCCGTTTATCGGTAAAATTAATTTTGTTAATTAATTCATTACGATATAAACGCAATTAAAATATTTATGCATATCTAAACAACTGAAATTATACATAATATTACAGTAATATATGATGCACATATATCACGACGTCACATTATAATAATACTTGATAATATTGGATAATATAACAATCATATGCCATATGTCCGAGATATGCACTTACAACAGATAGCAAAACGTGCAAGTTCACGTACGATAGATTTGGTTCAGGTTACGTTGTTGCACAATATCCTATCAATATTTATGCTGTATTTGTCAAAACTGAAGTCAAAAACAGTCACAGAAAGATATTTTTTTTTTAATTCCTTGCAATTTCAATATTATTATATTTTACGTTCCTTAAATAATTGTGATAATCATAAAAAAAAAACTTCCTCAATTAGAATTATGCAAATTCTATTAAGTTTTGTATTTGTTATATAACGAATGAATAACGCGTGTTATAATTGCGTTATATGAAGTGTAAATGCATGATGACGGCAAATGATTTCAGACAAATACTAATTCGTACCCAATCAACCACAAGTTTGACATCAATACATGCTGGTAATATGACAGAGATTCTGCACGTGTTCCAAACACCTCTCTACTCTAGCGTATGAAAATTTTCTAGCCTGGGTATGAGACTTTACGAAATGGCAATGCAATTTCAATGCAATATCACACTCGCCTCGTCACAATGACTGCACATTTATATCACTAAAAGTTCACTATGTACTTTGACGCTCTAATTATGATCACTGCATTAAAGTTATTTGATGTCTGAGATTAAGCATAATCTTTCTTTATAATAAAAGATAAAAGATATTCTCTTTCATGTATATTAAATTTTTTTAATTTTAAATTGAAGAAAAAAAAAAAACGAGTTAAATTTCATGCATAAAATGAGAAAATAATTTTGTTAATATAAAATAATCAATTTATATGATTCTTAATACTTAAAATAACCGTCGTTTATTGACTACTTTAATATTGCAAAAAAAAAAAAAAATAAGAAACTACGAACTAGATGAAGTAGAAAACCGATGCATTTCTAAGCATTAATTTGAAACCAGCAAATTCCTAACGAATTTGAGCAACTGTACGGTCAAAACTGAATAATCGATGTATTCTCACAAGTGCACGTCCACTGTTGCAAGTGAATATATACATAGACACCTGCATTTACGTGCATAAAGTTTATGCAATTGAGATACCGTGCACACACATCTCATTATCCAAATGCTTGCATTGCACACGTATGCATTTCGTTTACAAAACTGAACCCCGTACGTCTTTTGCCCACAAACCAAAATGTTGGGAGTACCGGTAGACGACACTCTCTAATTTATAGCATCTTAATGTCAAACAGATAAATCTTCGCGCTCGCTATATTTGCTTCCGGATTCGGGTTTTACTGCGCACTAGAGCACGCTGTTTTACGTATTCATCCCCAAATGCTTGTGGGTGAAATACAATAGAGAATGGCACTTATCGATAAGTGCTGCCATTCACTGTTCTTCACAAGTGCCATATTGTTACTTTGTGAAGGCTGCGCGAGGACTTGGGAATTAATTACACTTATGACGATTCAATTAACGAAGCCAGTGGTTTCAATTCAAGAAAAAAAGTCCATTTACAAAGATAAGCAGACACGTTGTATTGTCTTGATACTCATGTCTGTCTATTCCTGGACAAGAATAACTCTCGAAATATATTATTAAAATACGATTAAAACGCATATCAAATGAAACGATGCAAAGATTACCTAACAATGGAAAAAAAAAAAAACATTTCACATTTTCACTGAAGAAAAAAATAATTGTAACTCAATTAAACTCGTCTCTCTGACAGATTACAACAATTTTTCTAAAATATTGATCTCATTGTAATTATATAAGAATTAAACGTTCTTTTCCTATGATCGATTTTTAAATACTTGTGCAATTTTACTTGACACTCTTTACAAATGAACGAACGTAATTGCCAGCGTTTCGATTAACTGAACATCGAACGCCTTTAGGGATTTACAGTGCTTGGCTGATTTTTCTAGTGATGAAAATAAAAGGCCATTAAACTACTGCATCCATTATAAGTTAAAACTACGTATTAGGTGCTCCAGAAGAAGATCTCCGTCCTTTTACTTTGACTCCAGCTGTAAAACAGTAAGCCGCCAATTTTGTAAATTAACTCTTACCGTGAAAACAACTTGAATCGAATTTTACTTTATATTTCTAACGCAATCCTTCCGTAAGAATTTGTTGAAAAATTTATACAAGGTAGATGCTGTTAATAGAATAAAGTATCTTACTCAAACAACTTGTTCACTTCACCCATTTACAGTAAACAAAGCGACCTCGGTACTCGGAGTAAAAGATATCAAAGAAGTCAGTTTGAATTGAAGTTTTTGATTCAACAAAGTTACTCTTTCTTTCGGCTCGCTAACTATAAACCATCATGATGACGTACTTTATAATATGTAGATGTTCAAATAAAGGAAGCAGCGTCAGCCACAACGAGAACCCAAACACATTATTCAAAATTTTTCTTACAAACTTTAATTGTCAAGACCTTTTGACCTGTCTCAAGAAATAACCGTCAAATATTCAACGCAAGAACCATTAGTTAATTGATACCAATTAAATCCTAACATTCAAAATTACGATCGCAAACATTAATCCGATACAAATACTGATGTGTTGATGCAAATAACTGTTAATGATAATACCAATAGTTCCAATTTCAATAATTAATTTCATTAATAAACAATATCAGTAGTTACTAAAAAAAAATTACGCAAGAAATAATCTTGTTTCAAAACATTATAATAAAATAAAAACTAAAGCAAAAAAGAAAATAAATGTTCAGGTAATTTACTAAGTATTACTAACACCATTATGTCTCATGAAAATGAACGACAAGAATGTCATATGTTTATACAATATTTAAAGCTACAATTGCTCTTTTTTTTTATGTGGCATTCAGAATGAAATAATTACTAAATGTAATTAAATATCTTATACGCAACGTTAAATTCTTTTCATAGCAAAAGCAGTAAATGTTAGTGCAAAGCTGAACTTAATAAAAATAACTTTGACTTTGAAATAAACACATTGAAAATTGTAATGTGTAAATTGTACGAGTGTTTCGCGTACTGAAAAACATTTTCTGAATAAATCAGTAATCAAAATATTTTGCGCTTTATCTAAACATTTTCAGTTTTCATAGTTTGACAGTACAGAATCTTGAACTTTTTTTTTCATGAAAATGAGTAAAGGAACGTAGAGTTTCTCTAAAAATTCGTAGTGCAGTAAATTCTTTTTAAGTTTAATTTAGACAATTTTAGGTAACGAAAAGTCCGTTTTGATGCTAGCGGAACTAGTTCTTTCCACAATTTCATACATTTTCTCAGTAATACATTCAAGTTCGCACACTCTTTCCAGCTTATAATCTACGTTATAACTTTTACTCTCAGCCAGACGTTCAGTTTCCGAACTTTGCTCTGTGACTCGGTCACGTCCCCACTTTGTAACACAAAACACGCTTTCGGTTACTGTTAAATAAATCGCTATTTTAACGCTAATTTCTATGCGTGTTATTCCACTACCGCCCGATAGAGCTTCTTGATCCTATTTTCTGATTTAGTACGAAATTCTTACTGTTTATTAGTTAACTTGTTTAACTGTGATTTCACGTTATACCCAAACCACGTTAATATATCGTTATATCAAATAAAATCTTTTGAATTTAACAAACGACATTACGAACTACTTGCATAATACAGTAAATTATATCATTTACTTTGAATAATTCTATATACGTCTCAAATGTACTAATTTCATTGTTGCAAAAAAATATGATTTTTAGCGAGACATAATTCCGTATTAATCTTCGTAATTAGATCTGTTGTTATGAATATTTCTGCTTCGAATTAGTTTGTTATACTATTCAGACGTAACTCCTCAAATCAGGAGAAGTATGAAAATTCGCTTTCATTCATTTGAACAGTCAACAGAACTCGGATTTACTCGTCTAATGAAATTAACTATAAAACAATCGCTCACAGCACAGCTGCTATTAAAATAAGAATGATAAAAACAGAAAGCGTCGTAATTTAAATATACCGGGCATAACTAGTGACTTGTGCATATCTGTATTTACTATTATTTGCTGACTCAACCTTTAGACTAAATGATAAGGTAATAAGACTCAAGAAATTATATGTAAAAAAATCATTGCTTAAATATTAATGCTTCAATCATTTCTACTTGAAATAATTATAGGTCGAATTATTAGGATAAAAAGCATGAAGATTATTACTGCGATATACTTAGAAGCGAATATAATTTTTAAAAAATTAATTAAACTAAATAAGAACTCAATATATAAGCTGAAACTAAAACGTGCGAGTGGCCTTGATATAAAATTAAAATTTTAATTAACAATATTATTATTATGGAAAGATAGAAAATGTTAATCTTTTACTAATTGTTCATTTTCCATGGAAAAAGAAAAAATTATCTCACCATAATTATACTTTTTCAATCATAAGCAAAAATTTCTTGCAAACTTAAAACATTATAGTGTAAAGTTTTTCATGTTTATGTGTACATTAAGAGCGATGACGTAAAGAAGAAAATTCTGTAATCAACAGAAAGAAATTACTCTACAATAATTATTTCTTAATGCACTTTCTAAACAGGAAAAGCATATAAATAATTAAGCATTAATTAAATCATTGTTAAACATAATAAAGAGCTTCTTTAAATTGTGCAATATATATTTATCAGTAGCATTTTTTAATAATGATAATATTATTCCATTAAAACTTTTATTTAATTTTTATCAAAGAAAACGTAATGCTGCTTTTAACAAGTTATATTTTG
>JABFQA010003027.1:0-10305 GCA_022817065.1 Probaryconus sp. ZL-2020
TTCTTTTTCGTAGAGTTTTAATATAGAAACTTGATTGGTCATTTTTACAATGGCAATTGATAATATTTGAGATCTCACGATATTTCATAATTTCATAATCTTTAAATGTGTTTCTAACGGTATCTGTTACTTTTTTTTTTTTTTTTCATAATTCTTTGAAATTAATAAAAAGCATAACATTTTCATAAGTCATGAAATATAAACAATTTACGGTGTAATATACGGGAAAGTAATGATCGGGTATAAATCACACGAAGAAATTAACACGTTGCTTTTAGTCATTTTTCATGTCTAAATGAATACATATGTATTTCATGTTCTTCTTTGTTGCGGAGAGATACATTTTAGAGACAGACGAATCGTTCTTTACAAATGACGCCAGACACGTGCCGTGTGTTTGATGACGGGAAAGATATAGTGCGTTCTGCCAGAGCGTCGACTCGCAGTTGAAGAATGTTCTCGCGAGTTTTTGACTTCGATCGTTTTGCGTTTTGAAACTGCTAAAACGTCGCATTCGATATCAACTCCTCTCTCAAATTTGATTCCAACAAAAATGTACATTTTCTAACAGCAGATATTTAATCTCCAATTTGTTAAACATGAAAACACGATTCTGACAAAAATGATCTATTCTTTATCGGGTTTGAAATTCTACTTCCAAATGAAAAGAGGATTATTTTTTATTTGAGTTAAGAGAATGTTTTAAGTGAAAGGTTAATTCGAACTTTGAATGATGCATTGTGCAGTCAAGGAATAACGTTGAGGAAGGTCAGAGACACATTTCAAAAGACAAGATCTGTGAAAATCTGCGATAAACTTTCGAATATTCCATTTTCAGAGATCTATTAGAAAATAAAATTGTACGATGAAAAAGAAAAAAATTCAGAAAACATTTTATGCAAATCCACAAATAGAATATCTATTGTCTGTGTATTCAATTTGGATTGACTTTTGGCGGAAGTTTGAATCGTATTTGAAGCGTGGCATCGTGCATTCCAGGCACAATGTTGCAGAGGGTCAGGAGCCCGCAGAAAGGCGATACTTTCAGGCCGAGCAGTAGACATATAAATGTTTGGTTGGCAGTCGTTGAGACGAGGCGAGGGTCACTCACCGAATATGAGTGTACCACGTTGGCTCGCCGACGTTTTCCCTGTGCGAGCAACTCGATTGGTTTCGTCGAGCCGCTTGAAAAAAGACAGTCCTCCCCCTTTAACTCCCTCCCTTCCCCCTCACCCCTCGTGAAACCAGGGCTCGCTTCAGTCGCATTAAACCGAATCCCACAATTTCTAAGATTCTCCCTAATTAGTCGATGATCACTGCGTTCACTTTGACTCGGAGCATTTCAAGCGAATCAACGTACAGTCCTGCCATTCATCTTCCTCGATTCATATTCATAGTTTCCCCTTTTAAAGTTTTTCGTGGAAAAACACAAATTATGACGTTCGCAAACTTTTACAAGCACGCCAAATAACTTCATGATATTTTTCTGCTCGCGAATTTCCTTAAATCCCCGGAAATTGCTTTATTTCTATCATTAACGAACTTTGTGATCTTATTTTGTTGTGCTTGACAAAAAAGTTACGAAATTGCAATTATCTCGCTAATCAAATGTTCAATGAGCTTAGCAATTGTTTTTTAACTTTTCTTTTTTTTTTTTTTTTTATTCAAGTTAATATTACAATTATTGTTGTATAAAGAATTTTGCAATAGTGAAACGAAATCCAAAAAAGAAGAAAAAAATGTTTGCAAACCACGCGTTGTAACGTCGCTCGAATGGATTGCAACGATTCAGAGCGCGTGTAAAACTTGGGCTTCGTTACTGAGCGCGAGCTGTCCAACTTTTCGTGCTTCCTCCCATTCCTCGATCGGTTCGTCGACACCGACTGGGGACTGAGATTGAAGCCGAAGGACGGACGACCGCGCTCAAGAATCTGGTCAAGTCGTTGCAATTTAATGCACACACGTTGATGAAAAATATCTGCTCGCGATTGAAAAACGCGATTCTAAATTTATCCTCTTAAGCACACGGCTTCTTATCATTCCAATCTTTAAACTTCGTAATCCTCCTTTTCATTTCAAAAATTATTTACAATTTTCGCAATTAAAATTTTTTTCTACACTTCCGTCTTCTTTAACTGTTTTCTTTTTTTGTTAATTCTCAATAAATATTGATTGACATTTGCAATTTGTTTTATAAATAACATACGTATGAAACACTTCGCTAAAAAACCATCCACAATTGGACATAAATTTCTACAGCAATTGTACAATTGAACTTTAAATTACAGTTATATCGATCATTATTATTGAATGGCTCTAACATGATAATTTGAGCCGGATAATTACGTGCAAGTTGGTTAAGTGAATTTTTGTTGGTTACTTTAAACTCTCTTAGCGGTAAAAGATAGTGAATTGTATCGTTCTCATAAGTAAATTATAGTTGAACAAACTTCTAATTATAGTTGCTCATTTCGCAAAAAGTTTATTATTAATCGCGGCCAAGAGCAGAAAGCCTCACTGGCAACTTTTTCTAAGAAAATAAAGCGGGATGTATAATGTTTCGTATTTACGAAAAGACGAGGCTCTTTTGTATTAAGAATAAACTTTAATGAACGGTGCGTGTAATTTTCAGAGCCGGACAGTTATTACATTTTTATATTTTAATTCATCAAACCACTCCGGGAGAGCAAGTTATGTGGAAATATAATGCAATTTGCTTTATATCTTTGATGTTCTCCGGGCAAATTATCACCGTTAAATAGTAATTATGAATTTTTATTTAAAACGCTCTTTATATTTCCTTTATATCGAGTTAAGCATTATGCAATGGGAAATTATTTTTTTTTTTGTTTGTTACGTTTTGTTTCCCAATAAACTTTCTCACAATCAATACAATGTTTCCAACAATTATCAAGAAGTTTGCTAAAATTTATGATGAAATAATCATTTTTCGCCAGAATATACGTGGTAAAAATTCTGTTAAAAATTTTCGCGTGTGAGATCGGTGAATAAGATTTCATGAGATATCATTTATAATGAAAAAAAAAAAAAGTGTCTGGAATCTGAATCTGGCAATGAGAGGAAACTCGGGAAATGTCATATCGCAAAATAAGAGTGTGTTTTCTGGGTCGTTGACACCGTATCAAACATGCAGAACATTTTGGAATATTCTTTTGACGAAACGCGCGTAGCAGACCGTTGCCCTTGGGAAAGAGCCCTTCTTCCCCAGCATCGTCCCTCTCTTTCCAAGCCATCCGTTAACGCACAACGGGTTACTGGTTAGGCTTTGAGACCCACCAAACAGACCGGAAAATATGCACGCTGCATAATTTAGCGTAGGTATACGTATTCGCAGCGCGTCGCGAAACCGCGTCCTCTGTTCCTCTCCTTCCGTCTCCCTTTATCTGAGCCTCTCCTTTTCCTCAGTCCCATTTATCTTCTTCTACCATTATCTCTCTCCTTTTTTTTCTATCGCTATTTCTTTCTTTTTTTCTTTTTCTGTACAGTGGTTTTGTCAAATCACAAGCTCGACGATGGACGGACGCGAAACATCGAGGTCATCCGCTCCTCCTTTTCTTTTTCCCCATTGAAATTGAAGAGCAACGCAACCGACGGAGATGGCTTGCGGGATTCTGTCTTCGCAAAAAGGGAATTTATTGATTTTGTATTATGGCTTTTTTAGCGAGGACAGGCGAGGAACGAGGGAGAACGAAAATGAACCAATTTATGAATGACTGATCGAATTATGGGAAAAGACGTGGAGCTGGATTTTTATCCGGGAGATGGGGAATTATTCTAAATATACATCTCCGACGACAGTCGACACCAAACAGCCTCAGAAATCCGTAGATCGCAACAATTCGTAATTGTTTTCAATTTTGTTCTTTAATTAAAAAAATCCTTGAGACGATGGATTTTTTTTTTTTTTTCGTTCGTCTACTAATTCGTTATTAAAAACAGCATGGAGTTATGAATTCGCCAATAAAAGGCGACCACAACGAGGCGTCCTTTTTTTCCGCGCAAAGTTTAATTCCAGAACGCAGCGTAATTGTCTTGATTATCAAGCGTGTCCATCAAGTAATAATAATCCAAAGTCATCAATCCACTGGCAGCCTCGAACAACGTAACTATTGATTCAACAATCATCGTTGGCGATTCGATAAAATTATTTGTCCGCCAAGCAGACGTCCGGCAAAAGACGTCCAAACTTTTTTAGCCTCGCGTACTAACACAGAGAAGTACAAATTCATTGAGCGAAATGACGTCGGGCGAATGAATTTGACCTCGAACGATCGTACGGCTCGACGAGAATTATTGGCGGCATCGGTCGAATCGAGACTCGGCGCTCATTATATTCGGACCATCGCTTACCAAAGGAGGAAGGCGTCGCGTGCTTGATCCACGCACGTAACCGAGCCGTCGAATCAGACCGAAACACTCGAGGCTACGATGAACTCGACAATTTAGCGTTAACCTAAATTTCTACGCAAAACACGGAAATTAGTTTGCCTCGAAAACGCTTAAGTGTTGGGCTCACGCACGTCGGATATCTTGAAAATGCGGTTATGCGAATTGTCGACCCGTGAATAATGAATACTATCCGTGGCATCGCGCCTCTAATCACACACGGCCACTGAGTGCATGCCAACACTCATTTTCATATCACAAACTCATTTTGCACTGCCAGCCAATTATCCATCCACTGAACTTGCCAATTATTGTTGTTGATCATTTACTGATTTATCATCTTTTTAATTCCCTTATGCAAACCACTCGGGAAATCACGTGGCAACCAAAGATCACAACCTAAATGTATTGATTATTCTGATTTTCTAAAGAAGAAAAATATGGTCCTAAATGAATATGAATTGTTAGCATGTCTGATTTGAAACGATGGTTCTTACCGAGGAGAGTCAACTATATAGCTATCAACTATCTTTCTAATGAATTTACACCACATGCTGGGAACCGTGATGCGGAGCACAATAGTACTTCAAGGCCTTAAGAGCCTTTACAGCTCTTATTATCTCCGGGAGACTTGGGTCCATTGGAAATCATACTACTAAACTCATCGACCAGCTTGACGTTTCCAACGAATTCAATCATTCTCTTAATTTCGAAACTACAAATGTTTATTACAAGCGTGTCAACCTTTACATTCGGATCCATTTAAATTGAAAAATTATAGGATCAAGTACAAAGAGCAACAAAAATTTGTTCGATTCAACATTGAGAACACTTTTCTCAGGTGCGAGCAATTCCATTCAACTCAAGAGGAAAAGCCCAATTTGCGACGTCAAAGTGCAGCAATCACTTTCGCTTGGCACTTTGGAGTGCGCGTTGAAATTTTCATTGGCTCTCTATTAGTGGCACTCTATAGCCTATTCCCAGGCGGCGAAGCTGAACCCCAATAATTAGTATACTTATGCCCGAGTTCAGGCTGAAACTCCCGCAACTGTTGTATCGAGCTTTACTTTTTTTCTCTTTTTTCTCCTTCTTCCTCGCGGCTATGGTAATTGCCCGCAATTATTATTTGCCAAAGGGTCAGAGACCCGGCGCCGTGGTAACCCTCTTCCTCCTCCTCCCCCCCTCACCCCTTGATCACCAGGTACCCCGCCGACCGCCCGGCCATCCCCTTATTCGCTCCGGGGTCTTCGAGAATTTTTAATCGACGAACGATATTTGCAATTTTCCCGTTTCACCCAGCCCTCCCTGTCTTACGTCAACCGCGAGCATCCGGTGAAATTGGACGAGACCGAATCGATAGAAGGGAAATAAAAAGAAAAACGGTAAACACGCCGCTCGCACATTTTTATCTGCACGTACACGAGCCGAGAAAGTACGGGTCTATTAAGCTGGCTAAATAAACGCATTCTTATGTATATTTTCCCTATTAGTTTCTAAATGAGTTTTGTCCTCCTCTTTTATTTTCGATTTCTTGTTTGTTCCAGTAAAGGGCGAGGTTTATTTGTTTCCGGGGGTGGGATTTCAACGTATCAAAAAAAAAGGTTCGCAAAGATGGCCATTTTCATCGCGTAACATCGCGTTTTAACAGAAAAACCATCCTGATAATTACTGTAGAATTTTATGTTTTAAGATGAAAAGAATTTCTGGGGAGGAACATTTCATAGAAGTTTATCGTCGGTTTAGATCTGACGCAAGAGAAATAACTTGATTTCTGGAGTACGTTGTGTCACAAATTAGGCTGATATTTAGTAACGCCAGAAACTTCAACTAAATTTTCGATGAAACTTCTCCAGTGTATTTCAGAATGGTTACAGTGCTAATTTAGTTTCAAGGAAGGGTTAACATTCACAAAATAACTAATTTTCTCCCGTTGGAAATTGGTTACCAATATTCAGTTTTGTCAGAAATAATCGGCAACTATAGTTTATCAAAATTCTCATTATCCCAATTAATAACTTATCATACATCTTCTCAAATACAATTTACCATTTTGAAAATTGTATTATTATGTTACAGCGCTAATTCTCTCTATCCCTCCGTCTCACTTATCCGATAAAGAGGAAAATCTCTTCCTCCTTTTTTCTGCGTATTTAGCGGACTAATGTTTCACTGTTTTTCACCTCACGATAAATCCTTTAATTGGTATAAATGGCCAACTGTCCATTCAGGCTTCAGATTAAATTGATAAAGCAGCAGCAGAAGGGCGGAAACAAAATGATCTTGACGAGGTCAGTGGAAGCATTTGAGCCACAAGGACTATCCTGATGTAACTGTGATGCATTCTCTCTTTCATTCTTTTTTTTTTTTCTCGCATCGCCTCTCTCTTTTTATATCTTTCCCTCTCGTTCTCGTCGTACGTAGTAGCACATATATCGGGAGGTGGGAGGGGGGGGGCGGTGGCAAGCCTGGAGTAGTTTCTAATTAATGAGACTGATTGGTGGGACTACGTTCCTACGTTTGCCAGTGTGCCAACGCTTCTTTTTCGCTCCCTTCGTTGCTGCTGATGTACAGAGAAGAGCCCTCTCGTTCCACTTCTCGAAAAACCTGACGAGCAAAGCCATTCGGCATCGATTAATTCTCAGCAGCTTCGCTTCCAACACTCCGGGAAAAATCCAACACTAGACTTCAAATTTATGTTCAATTTATTCTTTAAACAATTCGCTGCTACGATTCGTCATTATTACATTTTGCTTTTCTGGTAAGGACATTTTACCGGTTTGATTTTAAATTGGGATATTGGATTAGACGAATTGGTTGGGTCAGGCCAAATTGCGTTAAGTTATCCTGCAATCTGTACGAGCTTGCAATTAAAAATTTGATTGAGTTTTTAAATGATAATTTCTGGGGAATAGGAATTACACGATTTCTTCGTAAATGGAACATTAAAATGAAATGATTTTTTTGTCTCTACTTTACGTTTCAGAATAATTCTGTTTTTTTTTTTTTTTTTTAATCATAAACAATTCAAGAACAATTGATAAGGAAATTAAATAATTAAAAGCAATCTTGGTCTCGTTAATTTCATTTATGATACATGATCTGCTCACTAGTTTGAATTACAAATATGAGACAACACAGACACCAAGGTGTAACGAGCATACAATGAAGCATGAAATCAAAGATTAACCATACGTTTATGCGCTAAATATGAGGTGCGATTTAATAACACGTTTGTGATAAATTTCACACAAGGTTTCGTACGTTTTAATTTAATTTGAAGCAATATTTACGTGCGAAAGAAAAATAAACTACACAAACAGATTAGAATCTGGTTGACTCAAGTATCGTCTGAGATTTATACTGAAACGAGAGTTTAAAGCAAAATACAAAAATTAAAATTCACCTTCTTCCCAACGTTCACCTGAGAAAGGAACGAATTATTGAATAGAATGACGTTTATGTTATACAAAATGGACAAACGGGACTTCCAACGGGTTTTTTTTTTCTTCTAATCAACTTTTAAAAATTAATTTTGCAAATAGTAAAATTTTAAAAGTTCCATAATTATTGAACGACGAAAAAATTAACTATATGTTATCTTACATAACTTGAAAGCTTATTGCGAAATTAGCTAGAACTTTGAAATAAAAAAGAAACGTCGATACAATTTCGTGGGATTGATTTGAATAAGCGAATCGTGCCTGTCTCCCGAACATCTGGATCTCGGGGGAAAAATAATTGTTCATTTAAATCGCATTTGAAAACAGTTCATGCGGCTTATCGCGCCACATTTCGTTCTCTCGTAAGCTTTTTTTTTTTTTTTTTTATTGAAGTCAGCATTCACACGAAATCAACGTGTGACAAATGAACGAACGCCTATTATGGTCTTCGTTGGTGCTTTTTTGCGACACGTACATAAAATGAGTCGCGAATGTATGATTAAAGAGATAAAGCCAGTCAAATGCATGAATTATACAACATTACGATATGAAATTCTGCAACGTCGCCAACCCAAAGACCGAAGCTTTTCCATCGGCTTAAAAATAGTAATTATTATCGACAGTTTCGCACATCCTGATTTCAACTACGAAAAGCAAAACGATGTCGCGAGCAAGCCATTGAAAATGTACCGATAGGGACGGCGGTGGGAAAGCGGGGGCTAAAGAGTCAGGCTGGACAAGAATAAAAATCAGCGTCATTTTTCATGACGATCAATGTGCTCCCCCTCAATTGAATTTCCCCGGGTTGCTTTGCCGAGTAATCGTCGCATACATAATGCGACGCGTCATCCATGTCTAAAGAATCACCGCATCCATCAAATTATAAAAAAAAAATAATAATAATAACTCGCGATTTGGTTTAGACAAATGCGTGCTTTTTTCATTTCTCAAAGTGTAAGTTTCACTGAGTCTCTTTTATAATAATTGGAAATAGACTGCATTTGCTTTTGAAATTTTATTAAAAAAACAACATTGAGGATATATTTCAAAATTTCTTAGGAAGCACAAATAAATGATTCAGCAAAAAAAAAAAAACTACAGATCAGTAGAACCGGAAGGATCCTCGAACCTCAGCAAGACAACTCCCCCAAACCTTTTCCCCCTCGTAGCTTATTATCAGACATAAGAATACTAAATCTTCCAGCAGACTGTTGAGCAAGGAAAAAGCCGCGCGCCATCAATGAGCCACCCTTCGTATCAGAGAGCACACGCGGAATTCCTTGCGTCGATGAACACGTCCTCTCCCCCTCGACGTTCCTCATCAGAAAAAAACTCCGCTTATCTATTTACCCACATTTCTCTTAATGTCAGTACTCTGTTTCCCTCACCTTTTATCATTTGCCATCATCATCCTACAACCCTATGGGTCAATGAGAAACTCCCCCCCCACCCCCCCGAACCCCTATCTCACAACGTCTCTGCAGGAAACATCCAACGGCTTTTTTGTTTATCCAGATTTCCATTAATGCGCCTACTCATTTTCCTTGTCCTCTTTCAATCGGATCGCAGATCAATGGAACGCGTGCGTGTGCCCCCCTGCGTCCATTTCACCCCCCTCTCTCTCCCTCTCCCTCCAACCCCCTCGCCGTTAATCCATCGGGGAGAGAGGGGGCGAATGAAAAGCGATAACGGAACATCGCGAACGATCAAATAAAAGGCCGTGTTTTCCCCGATATTGAACCCTAAGCTAAGCCTAACCTGCCTCAACCCGCTACGTAGGCCGCTGTCGGCGGAGGGACGAAGGGAGGACGGGGGTGGGAAGCCACCCCAACCGCGGTCGTTGACCCCACGCACACCCCGTCCAGCCCGAGCCCGACCCTCAGGGCCGACGACACTGGTGCCGTCTCACGGAAAAGTATTGCACTCTCTCTTGCCTTCCTCCACCCCCGCCTTTCCTCCGCCGCCCTTCCGCCCCTCTCGACAGCCCCTTTTCAAAACTCTTGCTGTCCTCGTCGCGCCCCGTCATCCGTCGTCTCTTGGCGTTGAGCGAGAGAGCGTCTCCTCGCTCGTTCCACGGAATTATGCGATACCCCTCTACCCCCGACCCGGCACGACTGCGATTCCCAAGGAAATAAAAGGGATGAAGAGGGAAGCGCGCCATTTAGGCACCTTCGCGCGTTACCCAAATTGTCGGGAGCCGATTCGTTTTACACTCTGTTTTTTTTTTTTTCCTCTTTCTCTTTTTTGGATTCGTGGTTTCGGAGATTTTTTTTTTTTCAGAAAGGGTTTGTTTGGGAATTTATGGGATGATGAGTTAGGGTATTTTTTGATATATAGGGAATTTGTTTAGAAAACTGAAAATTGTTAAACTGATGTTTTCAATCTTGTCAATTGAAAACAACGACGAAGAATGATTTTATGTTGTTTTTTTTTTTTTTTTTTTTTTTTAGAATGTAGG